>CM062804.1:755567952-755846156 GCA_031772625.1 Pinus tabuliformis
GTTTTGGTGGGTCCCTTGCCAAATTTAGCACACCTCCAAATCTAGCTGGACCACTTTCTCTCTAACTTCAACACTCCCTCTTAGAGAGGAAGTGGTTCTCCACAATACCCAACTTATCTCTGTGAAATACAAAGCTACCCTTGGGCAAAGCCTTAGTCAAAATATCTGTTGTCTGCTCTGTTGTAGGGACATACTGAAGCTGGATCTTCCCCTTCTGAACACAATCTCTGAGATGATGGTACCTGATTTCAATGTGCTTGGATTTGTCATGAAACACTGGATTATCAGAGAGCTTGATGCAACTCTGATTATCACAGTGAATGATTGTTGGTTCCAAACTCTGACTGAAGAGTCTTGCAAGTAACTTTCTCAGCCAAATGGCCTCACAAGCTACCATACTAGCATACATGTATTCAACCTCTGCTGAGCTCAGTGCTACTGATCTTTGCTTCCTGCTGAACCAAGAAACAATTGTTGATCCCACATTGAATGCACAACCTAAAGTGCTCTTTCTGTCTATTGGACTCCCTACCCAATCTGCATCTGCAAAGCCTATCAGCTTCACTCCATCTACTCTCTTGTACAACAAACGAAGTCAATTGTGCCCCTGAGATACCTCAATACATGCTTAGCAGCTACCCAATGCACTCTTGTGGGTTCTACCATAAACTGACTGAGTTGGTTTACTACATAGCAAATATTTGGTCATGTGTTCACCAGATACATCAACGACCCTATCAATTGCCTATAGAGTGTAGCATCCACACATTCTGCCTTGTTGGCATCTATCTTCCTCCAATTTGTCACTAAAGGAGTGGCCATGGGCCTACAATCCTGCATCCTAAATTTCTTGAGAATTTCCAGAGCATACTTGCCCATCCCAAGAAAATTTGCCCATCATCCTGCCAAACCTCCAATCCAAGGAAGTAGTGCATCAGTCCTATATCCTTCATGTCAAACTCTGATGCAAGATTAGTCTTGCATTCTCTAATGAGCTTCTCGTCCCCTATCAAGATGAGATCATCAACGTACAGTACAAGAATGAGAGGCTGCCCCCAACCACAATAAAGTACAGGTTAGGGTCAGCTTCACTCTTGTTGAAGCCCAGTCCAAGAAGATAGTTGTCTATGCGTGAATACCACACTCTTGGGGCCTGCTTGAGCCCATAGAGAGCTCGCTTGAGCCTACACACATGCGACTCCTTGTTGTGTGTCTCATACCCCTTTGTTTGTTCAATGTAAAATTCCTCAACTTCTCCATTGAGAAAGGTCGTTTTGACATCCATCTGGTGGATTTTCCATCCCATCTGCACTGCCAAGGCAATAATAGTCTTAATGGACGAGTAGCAGGCAACTGGAGCAAACGTCTCGTCATAATCTATGCCCTTAACCTAAGAGAAGCCTTTGGCCACAAACCTGGCCTTATACTTCTCTATGCTCCCATCTGCTCCACGCTTAATCCTCTAGACCCATCTGGATCAAATCACTGTCTTGTGCTCTAGTCTTGGCACAACTTCCCAAACACCATTCTGCATAATGGAGTTATACTCCTCAGCCATAACATCTCTCCAAACTTGTTGTGACTCAGCCTCTCTGAAGCTAGAAGGCTCTGAGTCAACTCGCTCTGTAATAAGTGTCATGTAGCCAAAGTATCTTTGTGGTTGTTTTCTCTGCCTTGAGCTAGTACTAGGTGCCCCAACCCTCTCCTGGGCCTCCTGAATCAACTTCTCGACCCACTTGGTCGTCCTTCTCCCTGTATTGGGAGTCACTGGTTGAGTGGTTGTCTCCACTCTCTCATCTCTCTCCTCCTCGTCCTGCATTGTCTCCTCATCATCCTTGTGTACAGCCTGTCCACCCACTCACTGTGACTGCAACTGAGAAGTTGGTTGAGCTTCCTGCTTGGGAACCTGTTGTTCCTCCTCTTGCTTTGCACACTGCTCACGCTCCAAGGACTTCTTGAGAGCCCTTGCTTCCTCAAATTTCACATCACGTTTAAGCACTATTTTTCTCAGTGTTAGAACATACACCCTATACCCCTGAGATGTCTCATTGTAGCCCACGATAATACCCTTTTTAGTTGTGGGCTCTAGCTTCTTCTTGCTATCCTTGGACACATGGAAATACACCAAACTGCCAAAGATGCAAAAGTGAGATAAATCAAGCTTTTTTCCAATGAATGACTCTTCTAGCGTAACTTGTCCCAAAATTTTGTGTGGACTCCTATTATGTAGGAACACCGTTGTGTTGCATGCCTCTTCCCACAAAAACATAGGCAGCCCCTGGTATGCAGCATAGCTTTGGCTACTCCAACAATATTGTAGTTCTTTTGTTCAGCTACCCCATTCTATTGAGGATTATGGGGAGTTGTGAGTTCTCTCCTAATTCCTTCCTTGGCACAAAGGTCCTTGAAGGAATTTGAGATATACTCACCACCATTGTCACTTCTCAAGGCCTTGATCTTTCTGCCTGACTGGTTTTCAACTAGGGCCTTGAATTCTACAAACTTTGAGAAGACTTCCTCCTTTTTCTTCATGAAAAATATCCAGGTTTTTCTAGAATGATCATCAATAAAAATGACATATCTATAACCCATGAGAGAAGGAGAAGAGAAAGGGCCACATACATCTGAGTGTACCCGATCTAGAATAGTTGTAGCTCTTCTATCTCAGTTGGGAAAGGATGTCTTTGCATACTTCCCAAGTGTGCAGCCCTTGCACATGTCACGCTAGTCCACGCTGCATTTTGGCAGTGTTGTGCCAATCTCCTGCAATATCTTCAATGCCCCATCTATCTATGCCAAAATTCCCCTGTCTCCTTGTTCTGATCACGGCCAACCTTGTTGTTCAACATTGCTACTGAGTCAAACTACAATTTATAAAGCCTCTTCACCCTTGCTCCAATCTGCTTGGCCTCTCCTACCGAGTTAGAGGGTTTCAAATAAGACTTTCCTTTGCTGAAAATGACATCATACCCCTTGTATTCAAGTGTTGAAACTAAAATAAGGTGTTTCTTCAGCCCTGGTACATAGACAACATCCTTGAGAAAGAGGGGACTGCCTGACTCCCTCTCAAATTTGACAGTAACCACGGCCATGGTTGAATACTTGCCATCATGACCAAGCTTTATGGTGATTCTCTGGTCCGTTTTTGTAAGCTGGCAGAAAAAATCTTTACACCCAGTCATATGACGTGAAGCCTCACTGTCTATGAGCCATACATTGTTGGACGTTGAACTTGAAATGCATGAATTGAGAGAAAATCCCTTCTCAAATCTAGAACCGAACTCATCTATTTCAGTAGCAGCTGCTACTTGGTCCAAACTAATGGCACTGAAAACACTTAATTTTAGACAAGTCTTTCTTCCCTTTCTGACCTTTGGAGGGAGATTCAGCTGGTCCTGCATGTTTCCTACCTTTGACCTTGGTCCCCTTGCCAGATAGGGAAAAATTTTCTTCATCCTCCTACTTGACATGAGTGCCAGACCTTGACTGCCTCCTGATTTCTTCCTACATGCAATCACTCCATAGCCACTGCCAGTTAGGAACTTTTCTTTACTTGTGACTATGTCATGGAAGTTATCCCACAAATTGTGAAGCCTTGATAACGCAAGGCTCACTAGGTCACTGCCTAAAACAGTCTTATGCACCCCAGCAAGCTCATCTCAGACTTCGGTGAACTTGGTCAAGTAGGACACAATAGACTCCTCCGTGGCCATGCGTATTGCCCTGAGCTTGTCTTTCAACACCAGCTTCCTTGCTTCATTGGTACCCTAGTACAAGTTGAAGATCATTGTCCACATCTCATGTGTTGTCTTCTTGCCTGTTATGAGAGGGATAATATGGTCCTAGCCCTAGCATCCTTCTTGTTATGTTCAACTAACTACTAAGGGTCTTGTGGCTGTGCCATGAGATTTTCTGCAAACTCCTTGACCCCTTGGTCCTCCAACACCACAAGCATCCTCTCTCTCCAGGCGCAAAAGTTGGAAGCTCCCTCCAAACTATGTTTTGGTCTCAACCCTTGATATGCCATCTTTCTAGTTGATTTTTTGTCAAGCCCTTATGCAAGTTTGGCTAACTGAGCACACCTTTAGTGCCTGGAAACTGACTGTTCCTCAAACCTTAGCGTTGCTTCCTCTTCCATGCTTCTCTTCTTCTACCTGGTGACTAGTCTTTATACAAAGCCTTGCTCTGATACCATGTTAGTTTCTCTAAAAACCCAACTAGCTAATTTTTGGAAATTACAAGTAAATAACTGAAACTGAAATTTAACTTCTTCCACAAATACGTTGAGTTTTATCTCACTGAACATGCAGCGAAAATTTAACAAGAAACCAAGAAATAAAAACACAATCACATCACCATAAAGACAGAATTTACCCACGAAACCCAACACGGGAAAACCTGCTTGTCTGGTGGCTTCTATGAGTGCGGCCTCAGCAAATAGAAAATTTTAGAGAAAAATTTCATATGGAAGGGAGACTTTCCTTATGATTTTCTTCCTGAAATTTACTCAGCCACTTTGGAAATTTACCCAGCTCGTGGCTCTCCTGCACAGGTTGCGCCATAGCAGTCCGTATAGGTCGTACGTCCTCCTACCTCCTCTGTGTGCTTGTTCTTCACAAATGTCGAGTGTTGGGCATTTTTGTTGTATCCCAAAACTATTACGCCCTTTTTCTCTACTATTTTTGTGTTGTTGAAGCCCCTGCCTCTTGTTGTAGTTGCGCTGCCCTAATGTTTGAAGCCTTCACCAAACAATTTGATGTGTACTAGGCTCCACGTTGCCCTTTTTCCCTCTCAAATCGACCTAGGCCCCACAATTGATCTCAATGGTTGAGAATCAAAAGATCCAAGGGTTGAGATTGATTTGTCGCCCACTCAAGAAAATTTGAATGTCTCCTAAGTCAATCATTAAGAAAAAATAAAATTTCGCTGTTAATGGATTTTTGGTGGGTCCCCTGCCAAAATTAGCGTACCTCCAAATCTAGCTGGACCACTTTCTCTCAGTTTGCTTATGAGGTAACTCGGAATCTCTGCTTGGTCTGGCTTCCATTTCTAGTTGTTGAGTTATGTTGGCTTAATTGCGAATTTTGGCCCCTCTCTAGCTTTATTTGGTGTTTTGGCTTTCATGGTTCATTGGGCCTACCCTTCTATATTTGGTACCCCCTGTATTGGCTTTTGTTTCCGCAGACTGGCCTGAGAGATAAACCGCAAGCCATTGGACTTCCTGCTAACCCTCACTACATTTGGCAGCCTGGCTCTCGTCTAGGGGAAGGGACATTATTAACACTGTGTTTTTCTTACCTGCGGACTGGGGATCTCCAATTATTTATCCTTCTTCGGGACTGCGGGCAGTTGCATTCTCATGAATTTATGGGTGTTCTGTATTTTCTAAGGAGGTTCTTTTCTTGGGTGGCATTGGAGGCTCTTTCCCTATGGCTTGTCTGTGGTCGTCCCAAGCTTGGGTTTACCTACACCTTCGAAAATTACACTATGCCATGTCAGTGTGGCTGACTCATCGGGGGATTGGTGAGAGGGGTCAGTCAACTCGTTCTTGCTCAGAGGCTCCAACCCAGGGAGAGGTAAGGCTTGTTGCCTAGTCCACTCACCTAGCTTCCAAGAGCATGCTCTCGATCTGGAAAACACTTGCTGCCAGCACAAACAACTTAAAACACTTTTAGAACAGCTGCTTAGAGACGAGCATGATAACCGAAATGTGATTATTTCCTTCATGAATGACCTTCAAAGGAATCAGTGGCATATGCAGGACAAATTGGCTAGTCTCCAAAGGGGACAATGGCGCATGCAGGAAAACCTAGATTGCTTGGAAGGCCTATTGACCCATATGGAAAAGCATGTACATTGCAAATTTCGGCCTCTGCCACCCCCTGGCTCACGACTGGAGAACCCTGCACTGGTAACTTCATTAGATTCATAATGGTTCTTTGTTGTGTATTGATCTTGATGGTTTTTTGGTTTTGTGTTCCTTCCCGTTTTTGGATTGCCAACTCCTTTTGGCATTGTGTAATCATTTTTGGAAACTACCTACTGGCTAACAAATTTGGTAAGAGTGAGGCTGGTAGGATTTTCGAAAATAGTGGGCAACGATGTAATATTTTTGCATTAAATGAAAATCCTTGACTTACAAAAAAAATATTATTAAATAAAAATGAAAAATATTATTAAAAGAAATCATGTTCTATGTAAATTAACAACACAACTCCCAACATCCTCCCAAAGCTATCTTAACCAGTACTGGTCTCTCCCTAGTTTTCAAGTTTGACATTCAAAGACAACATTTCGTTAATGTAGGCAAACTGGAATTTTTTTTAAGTGAGTAGGTTTTAGCCTTTAGGGTTTTATTGTTTTTTTTTTTACTATGAACCTCTTCGAATTTCCTATGAAATCATGACAAACTTGAAAAGAATTTCAATATAATTTTATAAAAATTTCGTGAAATTATTCGTGTTCGCATTTGGCTTGTTCATGTTCAATTTGTTTGTGTTCGGCTCGAGACTCACAGACCTCATCAAATAAATTCGCCTAGCAATAAAATTCAACGAACTTCAAATTTAATCAATTTTGTTTACCGAACCTAGTGACTTAGGTTGAGGTAGATGCCAACCATCTCTCCTTTCTCGAGTTGAATGGCTTTCTTCTTGAGTGCAAAACATATCAACAACCCATTGCAAGGGTTTGGCATCTAGCAACTCTTCTAGTCAAGGATGGTGTTTGAATTCTATGGTGGAAGAGAGCCATAAAATGAACAACCAATTATCTTAAGGGTTGAGGAAAGATGATTCATAGGACTACAAAAGGAAAAGAAAATATAAAGTTTGGCATCAATCTTAGCAAGCTCGACAATGGGTGGAACTAGACACTTTTAATGAATTACATCAACAAGTAGCCAATAAATTGCAATTGTAGCTCCAAGTATTAGAAGATTATAAAGCAAGAGGGACTAGGATGAGGGGGCACATGCAATGGATGGAAAATAGGGATGTGCCTTCTAAATTCTATTTCCAGTGCCTAAAATAAAAAAATTAAATCCAAAAGGATTTTGATTTTGTGAGATCTCAATGGCAACCTTAGAAAGGATGAGATGAAAATCTAACATATTTTTTAAGAAATTTCCAAAGGCTCTCCACTTCCATAGGCTTAGATCCTTTGTATGATGCTTCTATGGAGCTCATTAAACACGTTATTCCTCTAAAAATAGAAACCAGTGAGAAGTTTATTCCTCTAAAAATATTTCTAGGGAATCGAAGTTCGACAGATTGGAAACAGTGATGAAATAGCTCAAGAATGAAAACTCTCTAAGCCTTGATGGTCTCTCAATGGAAATGTACATTATTTGACTTATCATCCACATGTTGGAGACTAAGTCACTTTTACAATAGAAAATAATTTGTTGCATGAAGAAAATTGCCCACAAAGGGGGTCAAATTGCTTGATTAATTGTTGATTTTACTTTGGATGTTCAATGTGCCACTTGCTTGGACCATCAATGGGCTAGATTTGACAAAAAGTACTCAATGTTTAGCTTAAGAGTCTCCCATGTGTAGCTTGGAGAGGACTCGACCCACCTTTTAAGTGAAAGTTATCCCACAATTTGCATAAAATGTGCCATGAATAGCTTTAGAGTAGGTTGTTTTGCCTGAAATATAAATAAAACATTATTTAGTGACCATAACGACCCCAATGTCCACTTCCTTGGCCCAATGACTTGCCTTTTGGCCTCAAACGGCTTGCTTTAATCACATTTCCACTCCCACATGCGGGTTAAGGAACTTTGACTAGCCACGCTATGACTTGAGATGAGGAGCATTTTGTCCAGTGAGGCAACTACTTCACTTTTAGAGGCCAACATTTACCTTTGCATAGCCAACATCTAACTTTGACCAATTTTTAACCTTGGAAATGCCTTCACCACCTTACTATCCCCCACACGCTACCTTGAATTTGTTAAAATTGGGTAGTATCAAGAGGTACTCTCACATGCCCTTGGTGCTAGGTTTGTGAGAGAGAAACACCTGTTGTCGCGCAAACTGGCACGACAACGCTCAGACCGGGGGCTGTCACTCTGATCCCCGGTCTCTCCGTTTAAGCCTGTCTCCCACGGCTAAGGGGGGTAGACCCTGAGGAAAGATGGAGGCCAACTGCCAAGCAGTTGGACTGGGAGACGAGATGCACGATAGAGGCAAGCACTAAAATGATTTGATGAAACAAAGCAGACCAGTGCCTTACAAGATCTAAATGATTATTAACTGAATGATCTAAGAATATGAGCCACAGACAACAATCATTTATTATCAGACAAATAGAACGATGCTTTAGATATCCAGTAAAAACCACAAAGCTCCTCGAATAACGATATCCGGCAAACTAAGAGAAATAAATTTGCTTTGAATGACAGAGAAACCAGATATTTATTTCGTGTTTAAACCTCAGCACGAAAGATGTACGATGATAAACAACTGAAGATGGCAAAATAATTTTCCACAAATTTTTTTTTTTTTATTTTTTTTTTTAAATAAAAAGAAAAATCTAAACTATGAAAACCTCAAAACTAAATCTAAAATCTAAAGGATTTTTTTTTTTTTTTTTTTTTTTTTTTTTTTTTATATTTTAAAACAAAAAAAATAAAACTAAAATCTAGAAATCTAATTAAAGCTAAATATTAAAGTCTAAAATAAAATCTAAAGACTAAGTACTTGAATCTAAACTAATAGAAATCAAAATGCTGACATTTCCCCTTTTTTTTTTTTTGTTGATTTTTTTTTTTATGAAAACTACTTAAAAAAAAAAAAATTAAAATCTAATTAAAATCCTAATTCTAAAGACTAATTAAAATCTAAAACAAAACTATGAAAAACTTAAAGCTAAATCTATTTGAAACCTAATTAAATGGGAACCAAAACATAACTAAAACCCTAAGCGTGAGGCACTATGGACACCAAAAACGTGAAACGCATTTGCTGAGGGTAACTCGACGGCAAACAAAAATGAGGTGATGGCGTATTCAGTAAATGGATGCACAGCCGAGCACGACGGACCGCAAACAAGATCGACTGATCTGCTATGAATACAGACAGCGGATTCAACGCATTCAAAACCACAGCGAATTTATTCTGATTCAGTGGGAACGAAACTGAAGAGGGAACGCGAATGCACACGCAATGGGCAGCGAAAATGGTGTGAAGATCTAACCCCACGACCACGCTGATGGAGGCGGCTCAAACGCTGAAAGCAAAAAACGAAAATTGCGACCCCAGCCAGCAAATCGTAACCCAAGCAAACACTTTCAAATAAAAAACGAGCTGCAGAAGAAATTCTTTGATATTCTATACCAATCCAATGATAAGAGGGAAAAAGCACGCAGGAAAGAAGGCCAGCAGGTTATTTCGTGATTGTATTCGAGGGCGAGATAACCAGATGCGGGAGGGAGTAAATCTAAAACACGACGGAGGCCTGGGGAATTATGGCTATGCCGGCAAAATAAATTGTGAATGCAGACGTTTGAACCAAATCGAAACTCAAGGGAAATATGCAGATGGCGTGATTCCGAAAATAAGAACGCAACCTGGCCAGCGATAATAGAAGATTGCAAACGATGGGAGGCCTACACGACGGCTAAGCTATGGCTTTTTATCTTGCAGGTTTAAATGACATACATAACCCAATGCTTACTTGGAAAACGAATTTGAAATGCACAGTCATATGAATTCAACAGGCAGAGGGTGATAGCAGCAAAGACGGCTTGGTACTTATCTGATGCACGCAAACAGCAAATAGAGAGGGCCACGATAGGGTTTCATACACAGTCGACAGCAGCAGTAAATCGTTTCCAACGCAGACAATCACTTCATATTTATTGACAGAGGCTACAGCAGTAAGGAAACAATGGAACCTGGTATACAAGACAGCGCAGTAAACTTCAATACAATGGCCAGCTCCTTGTACGATATCCGTAGTGTAGTTTACTGGTGTTGTCCCCTTCAAATTTCAGTGTTTGACCCCTGCTACAGCCACATAAAGATATATGCAAGAGTTTAAAGTGAAACCCTTCAAAATTTACCAAAAGTTACAGAAATTTACAGCTCTTACACAGCCGAATTTAGCAATGATTGCAGTAACATTTTCAAGATATCAAACATTTGAACTTTACTGTGAAAATAAAGAAAATCCCTCATGTAAAACAAGAAGTAAACTCTAAAAGATTAACCCAGGGCACAAACAGCTGGGCTCTGCACAGAACAGCTTGTGGGAGTCGGCTGGTTCAGCCCAGAACTTCCCCAAACGCCCACAAATAACCTTCACCTAAAAGTTTCCTGCACATCTCAAGCAAACATCAGCGAAAAAGGGCAAGAAATGCTGCTAAATTTCAAGAGAAAATGGAGATACCTGCCATTTTCCAGAAACCCTACAACATTCAGACCCTAGCACGTGAGCAAGATACCTGTACTCACAATGCTCTAAAAAAAAATCAGCTATTTTAACTGTTGAAAACTGAAATATGCAGAAAAGCAAACACCTCACAGCAATTCCAGAGAGTAACACCAGCCAGTTTGAACCCCAAAGTCTTTTTATTAATCAGAAATCAGTTTACAAGAGAGCTTTCAGTACAGACTCACAGATCAGATAAAAAAGTAAAATGACCCCCTAAGACCCTATAAGAAGGAAATGATCCCAACGGCTAGTTTTGGGTGATCCATGTAGAACTGATCTCGACCGTTGATGAGGATCAAGACATCTCTTGATCTCATCCGTCGATTTTATTTAAAAAAGATATTTTGCATGTGTTCACAAAAAATATTGTTATTTTATTATTTAGGGTTTTTGCTTTGTTTTATGAATTTTTATTATTTTTTATTTTTTTTTTTATTTTTTATTTTTTATTTTTTTTTATTATTATTATTATTATTATTATTATTATTTTTTTTTTTTTTTTTTTTATGTTCTAAATGGATCATTTGAACCAAACCGTTGGAAACATCCCCTAGGACCTAGGACCTAGGACTCACGAGGGGATTTAAACATTTCTCAACCCTCAAGACACATTACATCATGACTTTTACAATTTACATCTTAAGGGGACGAACCCACTTTAACATAGACCCTCATAGACCACCCAGATCTGCGACACAACTATAATCTAGCAGATTAACACGCTAGGATTCTCCTAAAGTCCTAATAACGAAATGCATCCCGGCTTTGGGGTCGGGTTTGAAGGAAAACTCTGCCGATCCATGGATCGGTGAGACTAAAAACCTCCCGGGACGCAGATCGTCATTAGAAAGTTAGGTCCACCTAGGCAACTTTACATACATGACTCTGATCTGCTTAGATTATTTACAATTCAAACATGCAGACTGGGTTTACAACAGGAAAGATCAAGCTGTCGATGACTGTAGGCTGGCACGGACATGTCGCTCAGGAGCTACCCTTCTCTGCCAACAGAAAGGAGGTGTACTGCATGGGTAGTTGACCAGTAGTGGTCAACATCTGGCTCTACTTGGGGACACGTTGCTGCACTGGTAGGAATGTGAGAATCCAGAATCTGCATCCATACAACACACAAATAAAAATAAGTAGCGTCCATTCCCAAATCATCATATGCATTAAGTACAGGAAAGATAAAAGCTCTTCATTTATTGACTAACTAATAACATGAAAAGTAGATCTAATCCTGAAAACAGAAATGAAATGCTGAAAAGACAAGGAGTAGGGATAGAAATACAATACAAAAGATGCCCCATGGCATCAGATATCATCTCTGAAGAACAGCTTGAGAATTTGGCCGTTCGCTGGTAGATGAAGTGGCTCACCATCCAATCTGCTCAAGTGGAATGAGTTTGGTCCAGCTATGTCTCTAATGATGTACGGTCCCAACCACAAGCTGTCAAACTTTTTATGCTTTCCTGGTTTTTCATTTTTGCGATCCCAAAGTAAAACCATATCTCCAACCTGCAAAGATCTAGATCTAGAGCATTTATCAAAGCTTTTCTTAATATTAGATTGATTTTTGCATATAGTTTCAAAAGCTGTCCGACGAGTCTCATCTAATTCCACAATCTGATCTATCCTATTCTGAACAACATCCTTATCAGTGGAAAAATTTTGGAGAAGCTGATAGGCTGGCAATTTTAGGTGCACGGGTAAGGTAACATCCAAGCCATAAACCAATTCAAAGGGAGATTTACCAGTAGATTTCTTCTTAGTAATTCTGTCTGCCCACAAAGCATACTTGATTTTGCTGTCCCAAGACTTCTTGTTATCTCCTACTATTTTCTTGATAATGGTTATGAGATTTTTATTACTTGATTCAGCCAAACCATTACCCTGAGGATAGTAATTCGACGAATGAGATAAGACAATGCCATATTTGAAACAGAAAGATGTAAACTCTGAAGAACTAAAAGCCTTGGCATTGTCCGTAGTGATTTTAGCGGGGACACCAAATCTAGTAATGATGTTATTCTCAATGAAATCCATAATCACCTTTTCAGTGGCATTCTTAGCAGGAATGGCTTCTACCCATTTAGTGAAGTAATCAGTAGCAGTCAAAATCCAAGAGTAGCCATTGCTAGAATTTTCATGGAACTTCCCTATGAAGTCCAGACCCCAATGCTGAAAAGGTGCCTCTACAATAACAGGCTGTAGAGGAAGGGCAGCAAGCTTCTGCTTCCCAGTGAACAGTTGACAGGCTTGACACGTTCTAACAAACTTGTGCACATCAGAAAAAATCGAAGGCCAATAATAGCCAGCTCTCAGGATTTTGTGGGCAGTAGTTCTAGCGGCATAATGACCACCACAAAATCCTGAATGAAATTCGGAAATTAATCTTTTGGACTCAACATCGTCAACACACCTAAGCACTATGCCCTCTGGATTTCTCCATCCAAGGCCATCCTTCATAAGGCAGTACTTAGTGGCTTTTAGTCTAAGAGCCCTTCTCTTATGAGCGACTAAGTGATTAGGACATGCAAGATTTGTTAAGTAGTAAACTATGTCCTTATACCATTCATGCTCAGCTAACCTTCTTAATTCTGGTGAAGAAAGATCGTCAAGGCAGAACAAACCAAGAGTCTTTTCATTACTTTCAGTTAACATTTGAGCTAAACCTTGGCCTTTGATCAGCTTGGTGGGTCTAATTTCTAAATCATACTCCTGTATCTTAGTAACCCACCTAGCACGAGTCCCTAAGCAATCAGTTTGAGTTAATATGTCCTTAACAGCAGAATGTGGGACGAAAGCAATGATCTTAGAATAACCCACATAAGTTTTAAAATGCTTAAGAGACTTGACCAGGGCATAAGCCTGCTTTTCCATGGTATTGTACTTCAATTCGGAGTTTTGAAGTGCTCTACTCATGAAAGCAATAGGCTGCTCGTGACCCTCTCTATTCTTTTGAAGTAAGACACCGGCAATGGTATCCTCAGAAGCGAAAGAAAAAATCATGAAATCTTTGGAGTAATCAGGACTAACAAGGACAGGAGCCTTCGCGATAGCAGACTTGATTTCTTGGAAAGCCCTTTTGCCCTCTTCTTGCCAGACAAATTTCACATCCTTCTTCAGAAGACTTTGAATGGGTTTAGCTATTTCCGCATAATTCGGGATAAATCTTCTAATAAAATTTATCTTTCCAAGGAAAGACTGAAGGGACTTGAGGTTGTGCGGGAGAGGAATCTTTTGAATTGCTTCAACACGTTCAGGATCGACCTTGACTCCTTCCTTAGAAATGATATGACCCAGAAGTTTCCCTTCAGTTACCCCAAAGACAGATTTAGCCGGATTCAAAGAGATTCCATATTCTCTGCATTTATCGAAAACTTTCCTAAGATGATCTATATGGCTGATACCATCTTTAGAGAAAACAGTAAGATCGTCTTGGTAAATTTCGATGATTTTCCCAATTAACCCTTTGAAGGCATAATCCATGGCCCTCTGGAAAGTAGCCCCAGCATTTGTTAACCCAAATGGCATTCTGATGTATTCAAACGTGCCCCATGGTGTTGTGAATGTGGTCTTGTGTCGATCTTCCTTTTTAACCCAAACTTGATTATACCCAGAAAAACCATCTAGCAATGACATCATTCCAGACCCAGTTACTCTTTGCAACAAAGTTTCCATTTTTGGCAAAGGGTAATTATCCCTTTTGCATGCTAGATTAAGGTTTCTAAAATCAACACAAAGTCTTATTGTACCATTCTTTTTCCTGACAATCACTAAATTCGAACACCATGTCGAATGCCTAGTTTGAGCGATGATCCCTGCTGCAAGCATTTTCGTAAGCTCTTTCTGGACCAGGGGGGCTAACTTAGGATTAATCTGCCTAAGCTTCTGCCGGAAGGGTCTAGCATTTTCGTCCTTTAATGGAATAGTATGCTCCATAATATCCTCCCTATAGCCCTTCAATTCATCATAGGAAAAAGCTAAAATATCTCGATATTCACGAAGTAAATCAATTAACCTTTTCCTTTCCTCCAGACTAGTACCTTTACCGATTTTAACCATCTTCGGATTTTCAGAAGTACCAATATTAACTTCAAAGTACTCGCCTGGGTCCAACTTGTCTTCTTCTCTCAGCTTCGTGGCATCATGCCGATCAAAATGTTGCTCTAAGGCAACTACATTTCTGGGAGTAGGGTTTATGATATGTCCATGATCTAAAGAGCCATCCTCGCCAGAAACTATCCGGAAATCCTCAAACTCATCCAAATGATTGAGAAAACGAACGACTTGTTTTTCATCATTAAAAACCTGCCAATGCTCTGAGTTGTCTGGAACAGATGGTCTGAATATTACTTCCATTTTAATTTTATCGTTAATTAACTCGTCAGACAACTGGAAAGTGGTAGCAGCTACGGCAAGCTCATCCGCCGAACTATTTAGCTCTCTAGGAATTGCTTCAAGGTTAAGGGCATCGAAATGCTCCATAGTATCCCACACAGCATTTCGATAGTTTCTTAATCTCTGATTTCTACACGTGAATTTGTTCTTAAGCTGCATGATAACCAAATCGGAATCCCCCTTTATGCTAAGCAACTTAATCTTCAAAGCTTTGGCCAATTCAAGGCCCAACAATATGGCTTCATACTCAGCGACATTGTTGGTTGCTTCAAATTCTAGACGATAGGCAAACTTGAATACGTGACCAAGGGGAGACTTAAGCACAATTCCAGCACCCTTACCATGACTAGAGAACGCACCATCGAAATACATATACCAGACTTCATCTTTAAGACTTTTGACCTTTTCGTCGGGAGGAGTTATGAAGTTAGACAGGATAGCATAGTTCCCGATGTCAGATTGCTCTCTAATTATTTCGTTATGAGGCTTTTTAGGATTTTCAACATGAAATTTCCTCTCAGGCTCTCTATTTAGTCTAACGAAACCGTCACCGCTGGGAGAAGGAATCATAGCATATGACCAATTCATCTGAATGCTTCCCCCTAGATCAGAGGCCCACTTTCTAGATAACAGCATGCCCCAAGCATCAGGTACATCAACAACAACAATATCCATAACCACCATGATGTCTGGGTAGACCGAAAGATGAACTTGCAAATCCTTGATTAAACCATGTACTTCGATCTTCTTAGAATCCATGGCGCATATATTATAGTAGGGTCTGGAAACTCTTAAGTTAAGCTGTTCCATAACCCTTTTAGTCATAACACAAGCAGATGCACCTGAATCCAACATGCAGTTATTCAATTTATAACCATTGACTAACAAGGTGATAAAGAAAGGTTGATGATCCTTGTTATCAGCATCTACGCTTTGCAGATAAATAGGAGCGTCATGATAGTCAACTTCACGAATCTTCTGTTGAGAAGCGTTGACTTGAGGACCCTGAATTGCTTTTAGTAATTTGTCTCTTTGGGAAGGGATCTTAGCGATCTCAGAGACGGGAACCCAGATTTTAGCATTATTAAACCAACTCCCCAAATCGACATCTATTCCCGAATTTATACCAGGGTTTAAAGTTCGAGGAGGAATTTGATTCCCGCTCTGATCCTTATCCCTTCTCTGGTATGTCAAACCCTTATCTCTAGCAATTTCCAGAATTTTCTCAGGAGAAGGCTTCTCACCATATAACCTAGCCAAAATGTCATCTTCGTCTTCAAGGTTATTTATACTAAAAGCGGATTGAGGATTCACAACATCATAGCTTCTTTCCTTAACCTCTATCCAATCATTCATGGGCAAAGGAAACTTGCTCCCTACCACGTTTATTTGCTCACCTGTCCCAAACATTCCATTGTCGAAAAGTCTTCTGATAATGAGACAAGAGGATTCTTCGTGAAAATCAGCACAAGCACGACAGTAAGGAGGAGCATCATCCACCAGATTGGTAAGCGGATTAGGGGGCCTCTGCTCACTGGATTGACCCTTTCTTTGCCAGTTACTATTTCTGTTATTATTATTTCGAGGCTGAAAATTTTGCGGTTGCGCCCTTTCCATTTGAATTAACCTATTCTGCAAAGTGTTTATCTCCTTATTATGATTGATTTCCATGGTTTCAATTTTCTGAAGCAATTTGAGAACAAGTTCATTTTCAGGCTCTTGGGCTGCTTTTCCCTTAGGTTCCTTTAGTTTTGTAGCAGCCCTATCATAACCTGGGATTTCAGACTTCCCCGAAGCTGCCTTGTCCTTTTCAAGTTCTATAGCTAAGGCTTGGCAATCTCGATAATCACCAAGTTTAGCACGCCTTAACTCATAAGAAGGTTCAGGACCAAAGGCATCAATGTAAAAATCTTGGAGAGTTTTATCTGAAGGTTTATAGTCTTGAGGTAATTCTCTAATAATACCATTAAACCTTCTATTAAATTCTTCAACAGTTTCGTCTTCTCTCTTTTTCATCAGAGTAAGAGCTCTTACAAGATGCCTTCCCTCTCTCTTATCTCCAAATTTTTCTCTAAATGAACTAATGAGTGAGTGTAGAGAGTTAAAAGAATTAGGAGGTTTTTCTGTATACCAGTCATGAGCATCACCTCCTAGAGTCAAGATAAAAAGGGTCATCCTGACATCTTCATGATCAAAATCAGGAGATCTAGCATACTTAGCCATCCATATGTTGAAATCACGCAAATGGGAATTAACAGTAATGGCATTATCTCCATGAAAGCTAGGCAATTTGTCTATCCCAACAGATGGAATATCATTTGGGGCTCCAGGAATGTTGGAAAAATCACAAGGGGCAAACAGACTCATGGTGCTGCGCTTAACTTGACCTTTAAAGAGCAAATGAATATCGGAGAGGGCTTCTTGTCCAAGATTTCCAAGAAGTGTACGAGAAGCGAGTTTGTGTGATCGCACCCTATAAACCTTCTCAAGATCAGGAGTAGGATTGCACAGACTACTCGGATGTCTTCTAGTGTACACTCTTGCAGATAATATAGGAAGTGGAGTCGCCACTTGAACAAGAAGCTAAGCACGGAAAAGCTTGAAAAACAAGGACCAAGGACAGAAAAACTCTATCCCCGGCAACGGCGCCAAAAAATGTTGTCGCGCAAACTGGCACGACAACGCTCAGACCGGGGGCTGTCACTCTGATCCCCGGTCTCTCCGTTTAAGCCTGTCTCCCACGGCTAAGGGGGGTAGACCCTGAGGAAAGATGGAGGCCAACTGCCAAGCAGTTGGACTGGGAGACGAGATGCACGATAGAGGCAAGCACTAAAATGATTTGATGAAACAAAGCAGACCAGTGCCTTACAAGATCTAAATGATTATTAACTGAATGATCTAAGAATATGAGCCACAGACAACAATCATTTATTATCAGACAAATAGAACGATGCTTTAGATATCCAGTAAAAACCACAAAGCTCCTCGAATAACGATATCCGGCAAACTAAGAGAAATAAATTTGCTTTGAATGACAGAGAAACCAGATATTTATTTCGTGTTTAAACCTCAGCACGAAAGATGTACGATGATAAACAACTGAAGATGGCAAAATAATTTTCCACAAATTTTTTTTTTTTTATTTTTTTTTTTTAAATAAAAAGAAAAATCTAAACTATGAAAACCTCAAAACTAAATCTAAAATCTAAAGGATTTTTTATTTATTTATTTATTTATTTTTTTTTTTTTAAACAAAAAAAATAAAACTAAAATCTAGAAATCTAATTAAAGCTAAATATTAAAGTCTAAAATAAAATCTAAAATAATTAAAATCTAAAACTAAAATCTAAAGACTAAGTACTTGAATCTAAACTAATAGAAATCAAAATGCTGACATTTCCCCTTCTTCTTTTTTTGTTGATTTTTTTTTTTATGAAAACTACTTAAAAAAAAAAAAATTAAAATCTAATTAAAATCCTAATTCTAAAGACTATTTAAAATCTAAAACAAAACTATGAAAAACTTAAAGCTAAATCTATTTGAAACCTAATTAAATGGGAACCAAAACATAACTAAAACCCTAAGCGTGAGGCACTATGGACACCAAAAACGTGAAACGCATTTGCTGAGGGTAACTCGACGGCAAACAAAAATGAGGTGATGGCGTATTCAGTAAATGGATGCACAGCCGAGCACGACGGACCGCAAACAAGATCGACTGATCTGCTATGAATACAGACAGCAGATTCAACGCATTCAAAACCACAGCGAATTTATTCTGATTCAGTGGGAACGAAACTGAAGAGGGAACGCGAAAGAACACGCAATGGGCAGCGAAAATGGTATGAAGATCTAACCCCACGACCACGCTGATGGAGGCGGCTTAAACGCTGAAAGCAAAAAACGAAAATTGCGACCCCAGCTAGCAAATCGTAACCCAAGCAAACACTTTCAAATAAAAACGAGCCGCAGAAGAATTTCTTTGATATTCTATACCAATCCAATGATAAGAGGGAAAAAGCACGCAGGAAAGAAGGCCAGCAGGTTATTTCGTGATTGTATTCGAGGGCGAGATAACCAGATGCGGGAGGGAGTAAATCTAAAACACGACGGAGGCCTGGGGAATTATGGCTATGCCGGCAAAATAAATTGTGAATGCAGACGTTTGAACCAAATCGAAACTCAAGGGAAATATGCAGATGGCGTGAATCCGAAAATAAGAACGCAACCTGGCCAGCGATAACAGAAGATTGCAAACGATGGGAGGCCTACACGACGGCTAAGCTATGGCTTTTTATCTTGCAGGTTTAAATGACATACATAACCCAATTCTTACTTGGAAAAAGAATTTGAAATGCACAGTCATATGAATTCAACAGGCAGAGGGTGATAGCAGCAAAGACGGCTTGGTACTTATCTGATGCACGCAAACAGCAAATAGAGAGGGCCACGATAGGGTTTCATACACAGTCGACAGCAGCAGTAAATCGTTTCCAACGCAGACAATCACTTCATATTTATTGACAGAGGCTACAGTAGTAAGGAAACAATGGAACCTGGTATACAAGACAGAGCAGTAAACTTCAATACAATGGCTAGCTCCTTGTACGATATCCGTAGTGTAGTTTACTGGTGTTGTCCCCTTCAAATTTCAGTGTTTGACCCCTGCTACAGCCACATAAAGATATATGCAAGAGTTTAAAGTGAAACCCTTCAAAATTTACCAAAAGTTACAGAAATTTACAGCTCTTACACAGCCGAATTTAGCAATGATTGCAGTAACATTTTCAAGATATCAAACATTTGAACTTTACTGTGAAAATAAAGAAAATCCCTCATGTAAAACAAGAAGTAAACTCTAAAAGATTAACCCAGGGCACAAACAGCTGGGCTCTGCACAGAACAGCTTGTGGGAGTCGGCTGGTTCAGCCCAGAACTTCCCCAAACGCCCACAAATAATCTTCACCTAAAAGTTTCCTGCACATCTCAAGCAAACATCAGCGAAAAAGGGCAAGAAATGCTGCTAAATTTCAAGAGAAAATGGAGATACCTGCCATTTTCCAGAAACCCTACAACATTCAGACCCTAGCACGTGAGCAAGATACCTGTACTCACAATGCTCTGAAAAAAAATCAGCTATTTTAACTGTTGAAAACTGAAATATGCAGAAAAGCAAACACCTCACAGCAATTCCAGAGAGTAACACCAGCCAGTTTGAACCCCAAAGTCTTTTTATTAATCAGAAATCAGTTTACAAGAGAGCTTTCAGTACAGACTCACAGATCAAATAAAAAAGTAAAATGACCCCCTAAGACCCTATAAGAAGGAAATGATCCCAACGGCTAGTTTTGGGTGATCCATGTAGAACTGATCTCGACCGTTGATGAGGATCAAGACATCTCTTGATCTCATCCGTCGATTTTATTTAAAAAAGATATTTTGCATGTGTTCACAAAAAATATTGTTATTTTATTATTTAGGGTTTTTGCTTTGTTTTATGAATTTTTATTATTTTTTTTTTTTTTTTATATTTTTTATTTTTTATTATTTTTTTTTTTTTTTTTTTTTTTTTTTTTAATTTTTTTTTTTAATTTTATTTATGTTCTAAATGGATCATTTGAACCAAACCGTTGGAAACATCCCCTAGGACCTAGGACCTAGGACTCACGAGGGGATTTAAACATTTCTCAACCCTCAAGACACATTACATCATGACTTTTACAATTTACATCTTAAGGGGACAAACCCACTTTAACATAGACCCTCATAGACCACCCAGATCTGCGACACAACTATAATCTAGCAGATTAACACGCTAGGATTCTCCTAAAGTCCTAATAACGAAATGCATCCCGGCTTTGGGGTCGGGTTTGAAGGAAAACTCTGCCGATCCATGGATCGGTGAGACTAAAAACCTCCCGGGACGCAGATCGTCATTAGAAAGTTAGGTCCACCTAGGCAACTTTACATACATGACTCTGATCTTCTTAGATTATTTACAATTCAAACATGCAGACTGGGTTTACAACAGGAAAGATCAAGCTGTCGACTGTAGGCTGGCACGGACATGTCGCTCAGGAGCTACCCTTCTCTGCCAACAGAAAGGAGGTGTACTGCATGGGTAGTTGACCAGTAGTGGTCAACAACACCCACAAAGATGAGTGTGTGGACTTTGCTCCCAAAGTTCGAGGTTTTGGACCCAAAATGAATAGGCTTTGAACCCAAGGAAATTATAATTTAATGTTAAGGTTGCGTTGACAGTGTTGAACCCGCCAATGTTGCATTAATCGTTATCGGGATAATATCGGTGCGAGGAAAAAATCGGAAAAAATCGGAATTATCGGAAAATTATCGGAAATTATCGGAAAATAATCGATTAGTACAAAAAAAATCATTTTTTTTCATTTTTTTCAATTTTTTTAATATCTAAACCATCTACAACATAAAATAAATACATTGACACATAAATATGATAAAAGAACTAATATATAAGATGTTTAATATCATTTCTAGTGCTAAAATCACGCATAACATTGAAACATGTCCTGAATAGTAAGTCCTGACTCCTGAGTCCCAACTCAGCCTCAAAATATCAACAAAAAATATGATAATGTATATCATCATGTCATAATGTCATATACAATAAAATGAAGAAGATAACTAAAGTCTAATCCTATTGATTTCCTCTGCCCCTCTTGCGGGAAAATGCCACAGCTTTCCCTTTCCCTTTAGATGTAGATGCTAGTGCCCGTGCTGGTGGAGATGGCAGTGGAGTCTGATGTGCCCTAGAAGCTGAAGAACTAGAAGTAGGAGCTATAGGAGGTAGGCCACGTTCTCTACTGGTGGCAGTGGTAGCCCAGGCAGGTGGTGTCACCTCCTCCTCCTGCTCCTCCTCCTCCTCCTCCACTACATCCCGCACTAACCAATCATTAGCAGACTCCATGAGAGGCCTCTCGACCTCAACCCTCCATGCAACAGTGGTGTCAATCCCATCCAATGAGATGGCATCCACATCAGGTGTCCTCTCAAGTTGCCTCACCCATAATCGAAGATTGTAGTAGACGTAGACCATGTCATTAAGTCGCTGGGACTCCAACCTGTACAAAGATCATGAAATAATAATTAATAATTATAAAAAAAATATTGTTTAATGAATTCAAAAATTTATTTGGAAATTTGCAATATTTTAAATGTTTAAGTGTTAACCTGTTGCGCTTCTTGTTGTGTATTTTTTCAAATACACTCCAGTTGCGCTCACATCCTGAGGAGCTACATGTTTGGCTGAGGATGCGAATGGAAAGCTTTTGCAAAAGGGGTACCCTACCACCATACATTTTCCACCATGCATCTACAACAAAATTACAAATAAAATTTTAAATAAACATAAGAAAAAAATGGAATTTGAAGAGACAATGAAATTTGAAACAAAGTTACAAACTAAAAAATACCTGGCATTTTAATCGTCCTATCAGTGACAGCCATCTCAAAGCCAAATGTGCCACATGCCATCTTATATGTCTCAATTTGTTTAGAGATCTCTATACATTGTTCTGGAGATCGCACCATCTTCTAGACACAGGATAAGAATCCATCCATGATCTCAGCATCAAAATCAAACCCACATGCGTAAGAAAATGCAGGGTTCAGTAAAAGCCCAGCAGCATGAATGGGACGATGGAGTGTGTTGTTCCATCGCTCATCAATCACTTCCCATAGGAGGAGTTGTCTCTGAAACCCATCATCTCCCTTACTATCATAGTAGGCCCGAATGGCTTCTTTGGCCATGTCCATGACCTCATACAAATAGCCCATTGCGGGCTTCTCACCATCAACCAACCGAAGAACCTTTACCAAAGGTTCAGTGACGGCGCACACCTCCTGCACTCCCACCCAGAAGTCTTCCTGGTATGAAACTAGTCTGCATATGGCCTCTCCTTCTAGTTTGCGACTCATTGGCAAAGCACGCCACTCCTCTGAAAGAAACATTCTCTTCACATCCCACATAGAATTCAAGAGGGATTGAAGAGATATGAAACTGGTGGCAAACCGTGTAATGGCGGGGCACACCAACTCTTTGTTGTTGGTGAATCTTCTCATCAAGCTAAGCACAGATGCATGGTTATATATAAATTTTGTAATGCTTTTGGATGAATCAACAATATCTTTGACAAAGGGAATTTTCCTTATGTCCTCCAACATCAAATCAATACAGTGTGCAGCACAAGGTGTCCAAAATAAAGTAGGATGCCTGTCCATAAGCATCCTGCTAGCAGCAACATAATTTGCAGCATTGTCCGTTATGACTTGGACAACATGTTGTTCACCCACCTCCAAAATAAACACATCCAGCAAATCACATAAAGTTCTTGCATCTTTGATTTGTGCAGATGCATCAACAGATTTGATAAACATAGTCCCCTTGGGACAACTAACCAAGAAGTTTATAAGGGTTCTCCCCTTTTGGTAAGTCCAACCATCTAACATAACAGTGCATCCTGTTTGTGCCCATGATGCCCTAAATTCCTCCAATCTTTGGGTGCAGTCACGCTTTTCATTTTGAAGAATTTGGCCTCTGAAATCATGATAAGAATGGATTTTGTACCCTGGACCAACACTGGCAATAGCATCAACAGTAGGTTGGAAAAATGGATTATTCCTTACAATGCTGAAAGGAATATCACTCCAGAGGAGAAATTTTGCCAACAACTTGTCAGCTTGTTCTTTCTCAGTTCTTTTTAGCATTGAACCGATAGATGGCTGTGAACCAAGTGTGGTTCGAGGAACAAAAAATGATGCAGCAGCTACCATATTGGTTGATGTTGCAGTAGAACCAGTGCCACTTGGCCCACTTCCTTCAGCTGACCTTTTTAGTTGCCTTTTGAGTTCTTCTTTGGCCTCTCTAGTCTACTCTAAATTTTCCAATGCTCTCATGGCTCTTTGGATAAGTTCAGGATTTGTATTTGTACAAGGCCCCACATCTTTTCCAGGGATTTTTGCAAGGTGAAACTTCAACCTGTACACCCCCCCGGACATAGGGTGGCCACACAACTTGCAACTCAAGTTTAGTCTATCATTTGGAGAATCAGGTACACCATATTCCCAGAAAGGATCCAATTTCCTTGGCATGTTTGTTTTTGAACTTTGAAGTTGCAAACTTGAAGTCTTGATTCTTGAATGGTGTTTTGGTGCAGTTGTGAACCTATGGGAAAATAAGGATTACAATTTAGCATTTACAAAATTACAAGTTACAAATTTACAATTTAGTATTTTAATTTTTAATTTTTAACATTGTACATTGAAAATCCAAGTTACCCAACCTAAAACAACCATTCCAAAGTTCAAAGTTTCAAACACAAGTTACCCAACCATTCCAAACCCAAGTTACCCAACCAAATGGCAAAAATAATGAAAAATACATAAACAATATTTAAAAACAATGAAAACAAAAAAAAAAAAAAAAAAAAATTGGTTCTCATAGTCATACCAAGTTACCCAACCAAAAACAATGAAGAAATAAAAAAAAATCTTTGAAAACAAAAGAAAATGGTGCCCATACCAAGTTACCCAACCAAAAACAATGAAAAACATACAAAAACAATGTTTTTAAACAATGAAAACAAAAAAAAATTAATCCACATACCGTTTCTATGGAGAAATCGGTGGTCTCCTCTTGATTTTCTCCTCTAAGCACTTAGATTTAGCTAAAAACCCTCTCCAGCTTGGTCTCCCAGCTCTTCTCTGCCCTCCGCGCGCGACTGTCCAAATGAATTCATAACAAAAAACCAAAAAAACTATATAAAACCTCGCTGCCGCGAAGCCCCGCGATTTTTTCCGTTTTTATCGCGATAAAATCGAAATTATCGCGATAATTTCAATAAAAATCGGCAAAAAAAAATTCTGGCGATTATTTCGTATAGTTATCGCGATTTTATCGGGACAGCGAAAAAATCGCGATAATTTCATTTTATCGCGATTTTCACAACACTGGAACCCGCCAACATGTTAGGGGATCTCCTCGGTAAAAAGTCCCAACTAAGACCTCAGACCGTTTGGTGTAGGAGTCCCAGTAGTGGATCGTACGGTATCGCCTTGACCGCAGTTGCGCGCAGAGGCAAGTAAGATGTCCCTATTGGTAGCAAGGGTATGACATATGCAGCAAGTCAAGGTGCATGAGCGGTTCTAACACGATGGGTGAGGTGAGTGCGCCCCTTGGAAACCTGTGAAAGCATGGAATTAAGAAGGGAACACACAAGCAAAGATGCATCACACACGGGAAGGCAAGTAAGCTAGCAATCCAAAGTGATGGTTAAGCCAACAACACATTTCAGTAAGATTCATACATACATATAAGCAAACAAATACATATATCATTTAGAGTAAACAAGATAGTTGAATTACAATACGACATATGCATGAAACGTGTTGGCTCTGTTATATTAAGAAGTGAAAGTTCCAATTATACAATACAACCATGACCAACCATTAATTCCGGCAGCGGAACGTTACAGTCACTGCCGTTTGCTCCTCCAAAGAGATATATTAGCTCTGCACAGTGGAGAAGCCAAGGCTCGTTACAATACTCTCCAAGCTTTCTCTAAGATACTCCTATCAGAAGCTTGGCTGACCAAAAGCCTCTACAATGAGTTATGAGGTACTATATATAGCAAAGGGTGGGGTGACCCTTGACATCCCCCTTTGTGACTTTTCATCTACTCTCATGACTCTTCAACTACTCTATGACTGTTACATTCAACTATCGACACTTGAACTTCCACTTGGCAAGATGTTACATACAATCCGCACATGTACCCATGTGAGACAAAATAGGCTTGAGCAAGCCATGCAAGACATCATGAACACTCGGACAGTTGTGGTAAGACCAGCTCTTCGACATCCTTGCGATGATCGACGATGGCGAACTGATGCCAAGCTTGATCTGTTGGAAATACTGAGAGGGGGGGTGAATCAGTATTTCTTTTCAATTGTTATTTTTACCAGTCAAGTCATTTATATTTAGAACCCAAAATGAACAATAGGAATAAATGCTTTTATTAATATAATCTTTACAATAAATCAGATACAATATATATAAGGCTCCAACATGTTGCCAAGCACCAACTTGGACTTTTTGTGAGGCTCCAACCTCTAAGGCACCAACCCTGTCTTGTCAAGGCACCAACCTTGGATTTAGGAGCACCAACTCCAAGGACACCAATCCTTCCAATTCTAAGGCACCAACCCCAAGGGCTCCAACCCTCTGCTATATATTGTCTGGATATGTTTGGTAGTAATTCTCTGTTCCCAAAATCTTCTTCATTGAATTCTGTCAATCTACAACTTCACTGTAGTCTCCATGCTACATCATCAATGACAACCTGTCTTCATATGAAGGAGTCTTCACGACTCTTCATATTGCCCACACAGAGTCTGCAAAGTTACCTCATGTTGATTTCAAATAGCCATCATGATCTCCAATAATGTCTCCAAGATCTACTGATACTTATCAACAAGATATATGCGCTAGGCCTCAATGTCTTTTCAAAAAGAACTTTGTTTCGACCCTTTGTTCTTACTGTCACAGTAACTGCTTCAGGAGTGAGGCTTCAGGAGTAACTCCTTCAAGAATGACTTCTTCAAAGGAGTGACTGTCGCAGTTTCATATTGTGCATTCAATTAAAAAAACAACCCTGCCCTGTTCATACTCAGATAATCTTCTTCGATCCGCAGAGCGTCCTTTTGAACTGTTATTTGAAATCACTTTGAAACACAGGTCCGAGCTTTTCAATAAATAACCCAATCAACAGAATGTTTGACATTCGGTTTCCTTCTTCTTTCACTGGACCCTTCAGCTTCCTTCTTCGCTCGCGCTTTGACTTCCTTTCTTCTTCAACTGGACCTTTTGGTTTCCTTCTTCGATGTCTTGATCTTCGGCTTCCTTTTTCGCTCGCTCAACCTTCAGCTTCCCGATCTTCGGCTTCCTCTGTCTCTTCGAGTTCACCAATACTCAAAAGACATGTTCATTCGGAAGAGAGGCCAAATTACAATAGATGTTGCATATTAAAATTATATCAGAGGCCCTTTTTTTTTAATATTCATACAATAGACTCATTATTTACGAAGGATTTCATAGGAGAGACCGTACCCAATGAGGTCCCACATCCACGTCATCAATCGCAATCACAACTTTCGGAGGTCCCGCAATCGCAACTCTTAACATCACCGATGTAACATGGTCGATATTCATACTGCCGATGAAATGGACGCAATATAATATTAAACAGTCGTCAATAGATCCGTCGGGTCCATAGCTCCATCGCAATCGGCAGTCTGTCGGGTCCACAAGTCTTATCGCAATCACAGTTTACCATCGTTACATTTCTTCAAGACTTGCGATATGCGACAAATGCGATATTTCTTTAGGACGTATTATAATGGTGCAGCGGGTCCGCATACATATCGCAATCGGTGGATTTCAATGTGGCAAGGCTTTAAAGAGACTTGCGATGTGGCGGACGCGATATCATCTTAAGGCGTATGTAATGGAACTATCGGGTCCGTATTACATATCGCAATCGGAGGTTTTGAGTGGTGTCATAAAATAGAACTGCCGATATGATTTCTGCCGATATTATATACTGTCAAAAGGGTTCCCATGGTTTATTACTTCCTCCGTATTACATATCGCAATCGGAGGATTTCAATGTAACAAGGCTTCAAGACTTGTGATGCGGTGGATGCGATATTTCAATAAACAGTTGTTAATAAACCCGTCGGGTCCACAACCTTATCGCAATCGACGGTTTGTGGGACTTCGACTAGCACATGGATTAAAAACAGCCTTAACCCCCACAGTTGACCGTGATCTAAGGGTTGACTATGAGATTGACGACTAGGATTGAGTGCGGGACTTCAGCCACGATCAAGGAAGTTCGTACTTTCCTACCCCCGCTCTTCCGATAGTTGTTGCTCCTGTGACTTCTCTTCACTCTTCCACTCTTCCAATAGTTTTCTTCTTTACTCCTCTATTATCGATGTTGCTCTTTGTTCTTTTGATAACACTTACCCTTGGGCATATGCGATAACCTGCTTCTCTTGCTCCGATGACTTGTTTCTTTGATGGCTTTCGATAAACTCATCATCTTACTTTTTGGCTTCTTGCTCCTGTTGCTTTACTGGATCCACTGCATCATTTGTTGTTAAATCATTGTTCAATTGCTGATCAATTGTTGTTCAATTGTTGTTCAATTACTGTTCAATTGACCTCCTGCGTTATTTGTTGTTCAATTGTCCTCCATCTCATCATATCATCATATATCAAACTTTCATCACTATGAGCATTATGATCAATGGGCGTCAATGGGAAATCACGTATCAAAGAATTTGCCATCACAAACACCGTTATATTGACATCAATGACAACCTAGATTAACATGGTCGTCCGTGATGGTGTCCGCGCGCTCAATGGTGACATCCTGCTGAAAAGCGAACTCTTGGCTTCGTTGCATCTGGGTACACTCATATGGCTCCTCTGTCCAACTCGTCTGATTAACATGCATATCACGTCTTAAGTGCAGCTGAACCAACAACATACTATGCATAGTGTCTGTGTTGATCTCCAAGTGTGTGTTGGTGACCATGCACATCAACTTGTCAAAATACATGTTCAGCTTCAGTCGGACTTGCTTCTTGTCTTCGCTTTGGTGAGTGTGCCAAATGGGTGGGATCGCATGCGTGCGCACAATGACATCCATGCTCCTGAATACCCTTGCATGCAATCGACAACACTGCTCACCCTGTCTGCTCCATGCCAGCTGTTGGATGGGTCCATAACTTGTATGGGGGCAGTTTCATCGATCTGTGTATGTTGCGCCTTTTGATGTGCAGGTTCCCACTGCAACTCCTTCTGTTGCCTATACAGCTCCTGTTCTTCCTTGAGTTGTTGCTTCAACACCTGCAACTCCTTCCCTATTTCTCTCTCTACCTTCGCGCGATCCTCTTGTCGCCTCATAGCCTCAAACTCCAAAGCTGCTTTCATCACAAGTGGATTTGCTTGAGCTTGCAACTTTGTTCCGCCTTTGCGCTGTCAACAACCTTCCTCTTGCATTTGTCGCATGCAGGTGTGCTACCTTCTGCTATTGTTGATGGTGTTGCTCGTTGTGACGCTGCTGCCATTTCATCTTGATATCCTTGTCCATGAACAACTTGATGTCTTCATAGATAGGCAAGTTCATAGACACTTGATCGACTGCATCCCCAGTTGTGCTCTAAACGGTGTCTTCGACTCTGCTCTCTTGGAAGCCATTGTACATGTGCTGCTGAGAGGCAGACGAACACCTGTGATACCTAGAGACATAGCAACACTCATGACAAGCAATCTGTCAGTTGAAAACCAAAACAAACTGAAGGATTGACATGCAACATACCTGTGTGACTGTCCGTGAAGATTGCACAATTTTCACCAGGAGGTTGGGAGACTGACTGCCAAAACTGCGTAATGCACAGTCCAACCTAGCCTACTGAGGACTGAAACTGCGCAATGCGCAATTTCAGTCAGCAGTGACATGCAAACCAGCAAACTGCATTGCGCAGTTTCTGGGGCCAGTAAGGCACTGCCTCCCAGAATTGTGCAATGCAAGCCTGGAGGTCAGTGCTGGGCCAAACTTGCACAATTTCTGGAGGGAAGGCAGAGCCTTCACTTCCAAAAATGCGCAATGCTAGCCGGGCAAGGCAAGGTCCAGGCTAAGGCAACCCAGACCCACCGACGGGCAATTGAAAACATGAGAAGTTTGAATGCATGGTGATACTGAGTGTAAACAAGAGTGAATGATCATGCATGCAAACAGTAAGTGTAGGATTCAAAAAACAGGAAAGCATGCATGTGTGTGAAGCGAGTCGCCGCAACGGCGATCGTTGGTACAAAAACAGTGTCATACATGCGACAGCAGTGAGATGCATACGAAAACCGAAATGGTGCTTATACAAGCTAACATAAATCAAAATGACAGCAAGCGCTCATTGAAATCAAGCTGACAACACTCACCAAAAGCAAAACACAAAAAGCGACAGAAACGCAACGCAAGACATGAAAAGCAGACTTACCCTGAAACAGCTAAGCTGAAAGTGCCAAAGACTCCTGGATGTGATGTGGGATGTCAGAGCTACAAGGTCGATGTGAGGAATGAGCTCTGCAGCGTCCGGTTGATGAGTTTTGATAAGATCAAGGTTATGACGCGCATGCCACAAATCTAGGAAAAAGCGACACTTGGCGAGAGGTTTCTAAAATGAGCTTTGCATGTAACCTCCAGCTGCTAAGAATAGATCCCTAGATCTAGGGATGCCTTTTACATGCTGCCTTTTGCTATTTCGGGAAGAGCAGCCCATGCATGCAAATCAAGATAGCTCAGTCCCAGAGGGGACCGGTCGACCTGAAGGCACATGCAGCAGTCTGCAAGCCTGGGAGAGGAATTTGCGCAATTTTTGGGCTGAGCAGAGTTGGTTGTCCCAGAGGGATTGCGCAATTTTTGAGAGGAACAGGTGACTGTCTCCCAGGATTGCGCAATTCCTTGGCTAAGCAGCTGTCCTGGGATGAATTGCACAATTTCCCAAAGGAAGCTTGACAGGCAGCATTGCGCAATTCTTGAGCTCAGTAGGTTGGCCAGCTGTTTTGTGCAATTTCTGGAGGGAAGGTTGGTTCCCCTCCAGAATTGCGCAATATTTTGAGGAAAGCCTGACAGGCTGATTTGCGCAATTCTTGAGCTCAGCAGGTTGACCAACTGATTTGTGCAATTTCTGAAGGTAAGGTTGGTTCCCCTCCAGAATTGCGAAATTTTCTGGGGCAGCTACTTAGCCAGCGCATGGTCTATGTTCGGAAAGACAGCCTGTGAGGGGAGTGAAGCAAACTGACATGCACAGACTAACAAGACACTGAGAAACAGCTGAAGCCTATATGCTTGATAGTGCAAGACATGTTGCTGAGGATGGTCGGTAGGGAAGCTCCAAAACGAAGCTAAGGCAAAATTTTGGAGGGTGTTTGTAGCCGCTACAACACTTGGCGACACACTGGTAGAACTCCAACTCTCTAAATGGACCTTGTTCCTGAAAAGCAAGTTTAACACCTCCAAAAGTATTGTTCAATTCTCTGTTCGTCTTGGTTTCCACACTTGCTTGATTGTAAGATGAAGCATCTGCCAAGCCCTTGGTCAGTTGACACACATTCCAAGCCAACACAGTTGTTTCGATAGGGGATGAGGGCTATATTGGTGCACAAGCCATATGGTCGTCAGAGTTTTAGTTTCATCTCTGGTGTTGCTCCGCTGCCAGCAGGCCTGAACAGTACCCCGGTGGAGTCACACAGGAACACAAGCATCTCTCCGCTGCCAACGAGCTTGGTCAGTACCCTGGCGAAGTTACTTGCATCACCTCTCTGCGCAGGAAGCCTTTCCCTTCTTTCGCCTTATTCATTTTTCATTTTTTTCGAAAATTTTCACTTTTTTTACTTTTTTCATTTTCATAACGATGCATAGTTGTTAAAATTGGCAACTAGGGCCAAACTCAACGTGGGTCATCTTATTTGTGGCAGCGGATATTTTTCTTGGATTCCTCTCGTCGAAAGGTGTAAGATTGATCTAAAGATCATCCGATTCTGACAAGTATTCATGGAGATATGAATTTATTTGTGTTATGGGACAATTCGTCAAGGTCAGCCAGCAACCAAATTTCCCCCACTTGTGCTCAACGTTTTAGTATAAATAGAGGTGCCTTGAAGGTCATTTGTACACACACTTCACTCTTGATTTCTCTCCACTTTTTTTGGGTTTTAGTGGAAGAGAAGTATAAGAGGAGGAAGCCCTAGAAGCAGAAGGAAAGGAGCCTTAGCTTGAAGCCTAAACGCAGTCTTATGATGCCCTAACTAATCACAATCTTGCCCTAATCTATACGATGTTTGAGATAGCCCTTAGACGTTGGAAAAGAGGCAGTAAAGAGGCTCCCTAACATGGCTATCTAAAGGATGTCAAACCGCAGTCTTAGCAAGGGAAATCTAAGGCCTATACACCCTGCCCTAGCCGCAGGTCTATCATGCCCTAGCCGCAGCAAGTAGAGGCAGTCGTGCGTGGAAGAAAGATGTTTATTCTAGGGCCGAGAGGGCGAGCTACTAGGCCGATTAGAGGAGGAGCAAAACGCTAGTAATTGGGTGACTGTTTGGGCACGTTTTGGAGGAGGCCGAAAGCTACAGCGAGCTAGGTCGCAGGCCATAGCAAGCTATTGGAGTTCTAGGGTTGCGTTGAGATGGACAAACCCTTAAGAGGACAACATGGCATGGGAGGAGCCTCTCCAGGCCTTCAGAGACTTCTCTTTCAAGGTAAACAACTTGAAGACCTTCTTCCCCTCTCTTCTTACAGCATTACTAGAAACAACTCTTTGGTGTTAACCCTTCGTTTGAGAGGAGGTGTAGCGGAACAGTCATCCTCTGCTCCTTTCTCTTACAAAGATGCAGTACACTCTGAGAACCCCAAACCCTCGGAAGCCCTTAAACCTAAGCCTTTTTTGGTTGACAAGATAGAGGAAGTCCCCTCTGTTGAAATCACCCATGAAGGTCTTGCAATCCAACTTCAAGATTTTGCAGAAAGAGCCATCATTTGCAGATTTAACGGACTGTGGCCGCGATCACAGGATCTCTATGCATGGGTCCATGCAAACTGGACTCATCATTGTAAGATCAGTTTCTGTTCAAAAGGATACTTCATTGTTCTATTTGATGATAGTAAGCATTATGAAAAGGCTTCAGAAGAAGGCCCTTGGTTCATGGGAACTGCAGGGCTCTTCTTGACTCCTTGGTTCCCAGATTTTGATCCAGCAACTACAGTCATTACCAGGACACCTGTATGGATCAGGCTTCCAAACTTACCTACCCACTTATGGCATGGTGCAGTCTATAAAGCTATAGGCAACACCTTGGGCAGTTTCATTATGGGAGATTACTGGCGGGAAAATAAAGGTCTCTACACATATGCCAGAATATGTGCGGAGTTAGATTTGAGCAAAGGACTTCCAGACCAAATCAATCTCAAGATAAACGACTTTGTCTGGACCCAGACACTAGATTACGAAAATACTGCATTTCGTTGCCGCCATTGCCACCAATCAGGGCATCTGCAAAACACCTGCCCATCTCTCCCGGCAAAAAAGAATAAGGATAACCTCTCCAAGCCCAAGTCCAAACGATGGGCTCCTTGCTCTCCACCTCCAGTCGTGGATTCTGAATCCTCTAGCTCTAAAGATGAAGGTAGCAATGCAGAATTGGATCATGCCCCTCATTCCGTGGTCCCTTCCACCGATGGTCTGGCGCATTCCTCCGATACAACCATCGCCCAGAAACGCGTCCATATGACCTCCTCCTCTGATTCAGAAAAGGAGGGCCCCCCTATGGAGAACCCCAATCTTCAAGTTGTTATTGCTCATTCACCCCAGGATGGTTGGGTCGAAGTCAAAAAAAGGAAAGGGAAAAAGCTTCGTGTTGAGGCTTCTGCCCATTCTGGGTAGAAGTCAGTCTTTTTGCTTCCAGCCATTTGTTGTAGCTTCTTGCTTGTTTCACTCCTTCTCCGGAACCGAGGTTGATAGTCCTATCATTTCCGGTTGTCGGTTTTCTGTCTCTCTTGATTGTATCACCATATTTTTTATTAATAGAATTAGTCTAATTCAGAAAAGAAAAAATAAAATAAAATAATAAAATAAATAATAAATAAAATAATAAATAATAAATAAATAAATAAAAATAAAAATAAATAAATAAAATAAAAATAAAAAACGCAGGTCATCAAGGAAATAACCGACTCTTCAAAGGAAGCAAGGAACCCCAAGTATGAAGAATCAAATGTTGTTTCTAATAAGATAAAGTAGCATTATCTTGTATTGGCAACTCTCCTCTAGACTCTTTGGGAATCTGGCTTATTGATTGTAGTGCTTCAAGGCACTTCATCGGATAGAAGGGTGCACTCTCTAATTTGGTAGAGATGGAAACAATTGTGGGATTATACTTGGAGTCAATGCCACCTATCCCGAAAAGGGTGTAAGGAATGTTACCCCTCAATTGAATGAGGGTAACCCGATTCATTTATAAGAATCTATTTATGTACCTGATCGCAAGAAGAACCTGGTGTCCATTTCGGCAATGGAAGTCAAAGGTTTCAAGGTGGCATTCATCGATGGAAAGGTACGTGTTTGAAAATAGAATTTCCAAAGATGCCTTTACTTATGGGTTCAGGGTTGGCAATTTGTATCAAGTTGCAGGAAGTCCATTGGGGACCATGTCAGTTGAGGAGGTCTGCTTATTATGGGACCCCGCCCGATGTGACTCAGATGGTGACAAGGATGCTTGAATTCAAGAAGAGCATGAAGGTACATGTCCGAGATGTACCAAAGGAAAAACCTTAGAAGGGGACCATTCCCCTCATGTAGCATGTTCACAAGTTTGGAACAACCCGAGGGGTTTGAGATTCATGATCAGGAATCTCATGTATGCAGGTGGAAGAAAGCCCTCTATGGCTTGAAGCAAAACACCCCAGGTTGGATATGAGAGGATTGATAGTTGTCTGATGAAGCTGAGATTCACTAAGAGTGAAGCCGATCCAAACCTTTGCTTGAAGGTTGTGGATGATAGTCCTCTCATACCTGCACCTTTTGAGGACAACCTCTTTTTGACAGGTGCAGACCCTCTCATTTGCAAAAGTAAGAGGGAGTTGGATTCCGGACTTGGAATGGTAAACTGCAAGCCTGTGACTACCTCAATGGAGCTTAACTTTCAGAAGTTATGTGGTAGTGATGCCAGACCTGATTTGGGAAATGCCTCTGAGTTTCATAAACTCATACTAGCATTGATGTTATTGGTGAACTCTCGTCTGGATATATGTTTTGCAGTTAGCATGTTGGGCTCATATATGGTTGAGACTCACTAGATTGGTGCTAAGAATCATTTGAGATATCTTTAGGGCACAATCTCTCATGGATCGAGATACACTGCCGGAAATGTGAAGCTGCATGATTATTCGAATGTTGACTGGGCAGGCAGTGTGGAGGATCGCAAGAGCACTTCTGGGTGCTGATTCTCTTTGGGTTCTGCTACGATATCCTGGATGAGCAGGAAGCAGAAGACGGTTGCTTTGAGCACCGCTGAGACTGAATACATAGCTACGAGTATGACCTCGTGTGAAGCTGCCTGGTTGTGGAAGCTCTTCAGTGAGTTGTTTGTACACATGATGGATACCACTGTGATCTTCTGTGTCAACCAGAGGGGATTCGATTATTGAGGAATCTCGTATTCTATGATTGCTCCAGCATATAGACATCAGGTACCACTTTATCTGGGATATGGTACATCGATGAGCAAGAAGGCTCCATCGCATTGGAACTGATGTGCAGGTCGCAAACATTCTGTCGAAGCTTCGAGGAAAGGTCAAATTTGTGACTTTCCAGAACAACTTGGAGTCATTGAGAGACCCTCTTATGACGGTCCTGTGTGATGCATACATTAAGCTCTAGGAGCTCCGGGGGGCTTGGGGTAGTTCTTGGAGCAACAAGCAACTATAGGGCGACTCGCCCTCTCCTAATGGTGCGCTATGTACAGGGTGAATGGTTCAGCATTCCCCTGTGATACCCCATGGCGACTTATGGACAGGGTGAGTGGTTCTCCTGTCAAGGCATCCTACCCATGTAGTCTAGGACTCATGGGAAGTACCTCTCATTTGGCCAATGAATAAGGAAAACGGGTTAGGGACCATAGTAGTACCGATGGATGCATCATGTATCTACCGTACTCCCTATGCTAGGATGACCAACATTGATCTGGGATCAATTGGAACTGACTTCGGATCAGTAAGAGTGATATAGCTCACTCTCTCTTGGAACTGATCTGGGATCAGTATGAGTGATTTGAGACACTCTCTTGATATTGATCTGGGATCAATATCAGTGGTTTGAGACACTCTCTTGTGATATTGATCTGGGATCAATGAAACTGACTTCGAGTCAGTAAGAGTGATATAACTCACTCTCTCTTGGCACTGATCTGGGATCAGTAAGAGTGGTATGACACACTCTCTTCATATGGAACTGACTTCGGGTTAGTAGAGAGCGGTATGAGACATTCTCGATCAATTCTTCTTCTTCATGGTTAAACAGAGCAGTGCAAAGCACTGATGGTAAAGATAGCACAATGTGGCAGATGGATCAGCGGATGGAGTTCTCCCTAGTTGAGAGGGAGCGTTAAAATTGGCAACTAGGGCCAAACTCCATGTGGGTCATCTTATTTATGGCAGCTAATATTTTTCTTGGATTCCTCTCGTCGAAAAGTGTAGGATTGATCTAAAGACCATCCGATTCCGACAAGTATTCATAGAGATATGAATTTATTTGTGTTATGGGACAATTCGTCAAGGTCGGCCAGCAACCAAATTGCCCCCACTTGTGCTCAACATTTTAGTATAAATAGAGGTGCCTTGAAGGTCATTTGTACACACACTTCACTCTTGATTTCTCTCCACTTATTTTGGGTTTTAGTGGAAGAGAAGTCTAAGAGGAGGAAGCCCTAGACGCAGAAGGAAAGGAGCCTTAGCTTGAAGCCTAAATGCAGTGTTATGATGCCCTAACTAATCATAGTCTTTCCCTAATCTATACATTGTTTGAGACAGCCCTTAGACGTTGGAAAAGAGGCAGTAAAGAGGCTCCCTAACTTGGCTGTCTAAAGGATGTCAAACCACAGTCTTAGCAAGGGAAATCTAAGGCCTATACATGCTGCCCTAACCGCGGGTCTATCATGCCCTAGCCGTAGCAAGTAGAGGTAGTCTTGCGTGGGAGAAAGATGTTTATTCTAGGGCCGAGAGGGCAGGCTGCCAGGCCGAGTAGAGGAGGAGCACAACGCTGGTAATTGGGTGACTGTTTGGGCACGTTTTGGAGGAGGTCGAAAGCTACAGCAAGCTAGGTTGCAGGCCATAACAAGCTGTTGGAATTTTAGGGCTGCGTTGAGGTGGACAAACCCTTAAGAGGACAGTGTGGCATTGGAGGAGAATCTCCAAGGTAAGCCGCAGCCCTTGAGGGCTAGCCTTTCTGACTGTGTGTTAGGTTAAGGGCAATGGTACATGCCCTAACCAGAAGTGCAGGCACAGCAGTGCAAACAGTGGTGTATAGTAGTCTTGGAGCAGCAATTGTGATGTGCGTTGGATCCGTTCTTTGGGTCAGTTTGGATCAGATTGTTGGGCAGTCTATGGGAGCCAAATTGGTCGATGTACATAACAGCAATGGTACATAGCAGCAATAGTACATAGGAGCAACGGTACTTGGTGCAGCAATGGTACATGGTGTAGCATTGGTACAGCAATGGGCGTTGCAAGTACAGTGCAGCATAGTGCACATAGGAGCAACAATGCATAGCATGATGTACAGTGCAGCATAGTGGACATAAGAGTAGCAATGCATAGCATGATGTAGAGTGCAGCATAGTGCACACAGCACTGAGAGGTGCAGCAGGATGATGCATTTGGGTGCAGCATAGTGCAATGAAGAGCTCAGCAGTACAGTGATGGGTATAGTCATGATTAGTGAAGCATGATGAGATGCAGTGTAGTGATGATGGGTGCAGCATGGTGCAGCACAGTGAGGTGCAGCATGATGATGAGGAGCAACACAATGATAGGTGTCACATGATGACGGAGTCACCTTGGAGAATCAGTTGAAGCAGCATGTCTTCAACTGAATTCAACTACCTCATGTATCAGCTTCTTAGAGATGATCTATGCTCTTATTTAGATAAGTCAAAGTGTTGACATCTGTTGGAAATGTACTATCTCTCTCTCTCTCTCTACTGAACTATTGAAGAACATATAAGAAGAATTGATCAAGGGTTTCCCCACATTGGGGTTTGTCCCTGGCTAGTGCCACATCTTGTGTCCTCTTGCCTTGGCTTGTTTTTTGCGATTTATGTTTATGTTCTATTTGCAATTTACTATTACACTGATGTGATTGCTAATCTGGAAAAGATAATGAGCTAACTGTGAAAATTGAAATAAATTGCTCTAAGCATAGAACATACCTAAAATTAACAATAGCACTTATTCATTTCAGAGGCAGAAGAGGGATCTCGACTTATTGAGAGCAGAAGAGGTTGTTCCTTCAGAGAAGTAGTTTATATACACCTCTAATGTGCTTGTTCAGGTTTTCCCCCTCACCTTACTCTACTTGATTGAGCTGACAAGGATTAACCCAAAAACAATCGACTAGAGTAGGTGACACTAGTTAGCGCACAAGCGTTGTGCTTTCACTAAGGTTCACTTCGAACAGTATGTATTTTCCATCAACATATCATGGACTGAAGATAACAAGTTCTTCATACAGAGGCAAGACAACAGATAACCAAGTATTGATAATTGAACAAGTCCTCTTGTACTTTACCCAACTTGTTTCAAGAGTTGCACACGGTCCATGCAAAACTAACCTACGAACGCAAACAAGCAAACAAACCGGAAAACAAAGAAAAAGCAGAAGTAAATGTGTAAGCAAAGCGAGTAAACAAACAAACAAGCAAGCAAGCAAACACACAAGGTAAGAAAGAAAACATGCATGCAAACAAACAAGGTAAAGCAAACACTACTCCTACTCCTAAGCTAACGGTGCATGGGTCTGCTCATGTGAAGTGATACTTCCAATGCAGCCATCGGCGCATTGGTCGACCCATGTTGGTGAAGGCATGGTTCGCGAACAGCACAGCTGTGCGAACCAGCAAACATGAAAGATATAACAGTGAAGACAAACACACTTCGGGTTTAAATGCGTCCACAGAACATAAGTGAGTGCAAGTGCATGACATGTGGTCCGTGGACTTACCATGGTGTTGTGTGACACTGCGTGCAGATGTTAAGCATACACACTCTTGACTGTGACATGCAAGCAAACGTGAGAAAGGTAGACCACTTATGTTGCGCAAGTGTGCTTGCTGTGTAAGATTCCTCCAATGCATGAGTGATGGGATCGTGTAGTTCGAGTGGAGGAAGCAAAATCTGTGTGTGAGATTGATCTTCAATGCATACAGATGAGTGATGAGGAGCCTCAGGTGTTTGAACAATTTCCTGATCGGAAGTGAAACCAACCTCAGGACAGCGAGGACCTAACATAACCATCAGCTCGGGCTAAAGTGCCTCAACAGTTTGCGGGGTTTCGACTTCGTCGACAAATAGATCATCGTAGACCAGTGTCTTAGACAGATTAACAACAGTTGAATCAATATCGTGATCGGATGAAGAAGTAGAGAGATCACGACAACCAAGATCAGAAAATTCAAGATGTTTGTCGGCATCCTCATGATTTGATGAATCACACAGAGGGGTAGATGATAAGCAAGGATGTTCAGCCTCTGCATTTCCAGAAAAAGAAGATGAAAGATCAAGTGGATTTTCCATGAATGATTGGTCCACTCCATTGTCGGATGATGGGGTGACATACGATATGTCCTGCAAATGATCAACAATGGGTGCATCTGTGGACAGATATACACATGAAAAATCAAGGATGTCAAGAAAAACGGAGGAGGTACGAACAGACAAGGATGGTCCTCTGCTGCCGGTGGATGTTCAAGCTCTCAGTCATACTCTTCATGAATGATAGCGCATGTTGGTTGTGCAACACCAACTCTGTCGATGGCTTGATCCTCGTTCACAACAAGTGTAGAGTCCAGAATGGAAGAACACAAGGCAGTGTCATCCGGAGGATCATCCAAGTACGAAGACAGAGGTTGAGGTACAAAATACATGTGATAACCCAATGGATTCACAACCAAGCTTGCCCGAAAATTGGAAAGAGCGATGTCCCATGAGAACCACGTGGCTTTTGGATTGAAATCTTACCAGCAAAATCACAAATTCACCTTTGGTGCATGTCATTGTCAAAGTTCTAGCCGAGATATCCGGCCCTTGGAATTCAAAGAAGAATGCCACGACCATTTTGGAAGGTTTGGTAACCATAACCCCAATTACCTCACAAAATTCATTGAACAGGATTTTGATCCTTGCATCAGGGAGAGACATGGGTTGGATTTAGTGGTCAAACAATCGATCTCCCTTTACTACCATTTTGAAAGAGTGATTTCACATGCTAATTTTTTTTAAATCTAGTCTTATTCAATTTATCGTCATTATGCGCTTTTTTAAAATTACATTAGTGAGTGATTTCGAAAAAAATCCGTTTCAAATTCAATTCAGCTGATAAATCTGATAAATTTGGCTATGTCATGTTATGTTTTCTTGTTAAAAAAAAAATTGTTAAAAAAAAAATCCCCTTTCAATGGATTTCTTTAAAAAAACCAATTTATTATAATCAAGAACTTTAACTGAAATAGTGGCAATATTGCATCGATTTTCCCCACAACATTAACAACATAGTTGGAGTTCGAATTCCATCCACAGACACACTCAAGTTACATATGATATCAAAATACAAATTTATATGAATAAATTTAAGAGTTTCATGAATATATTTCTCCAACGTAATTCATTCAAAGCGGAAACGTATAGACGGACTTCAAGTACCTAATGGAAATTTACACTCATGTGATGTAAATGCCAATTGAGAATTATATTATATGAATGCACATATAAAGAATCATATTATAAGAATGCACATATAAATTAGTGTTAGTGTAGTGTAGTTTTCACTGCAAGTGATTTGGAACTTTTAAAGTGATAAGTGACATCATCCAAATTTTAATAATAATTAATGTGGTTGTATTTTGTTGCTTTTCTGAAACTAAAGAGTGCAGTTAAGCTCTATTTTGTTGATGAAATTTTTTTCACCATGATTTTTTTTTATGATATTTTATTTTAATATTTTATTGATCAGAAATAAAATTAGAATGAGGAATTATTATTTTACCAATCCCAGTTCAGGTTTAATAGTATAAATTTATAAGATGCATATAAGTATTACTATAATAATATTTTTCTATTTATTATTAGAACACTCTATATCCTTGTACATATTATAAAAAGTTTTGATATAGATAATATGTACTTAAAATATAAGTGACTTAACCTTATGATTTAATTGAAAATATTCTAAAGGAGTGTAATATGCATGTTTATGTTTTTAGAATTAAAAAATTTTGGTTATTAAAATTGTAAAAAGGTTTCTTTTGGAAAGTTAATAATATTCAAAATGAGATATGGATTTTTTAAGATAATCCAAGACAATAAATAGAGTATAGGGTATGATCATGAGTTTTTATAGAATTAGATTTGAATAATGAATGTGTTTAAATGTATTTTAAATTATAAAACTTCTTTCAAATTAGTAAGTTCAATATATTGAGACTCATTTGATATTAGGATGTATTTAAATAACTATACTTAGGGTAAAATAGTCAACTTACTAGTTAAAAAAAAAAGGAAAAATGATTATTAAAAAGTAACTAGTATTTTGATGAAAACAAGACACTAATAGTATCAATGAGATAACCTAGATCTTAGGTGGATGTTGAATAATCTTAGTTCATAGTTGGTATTCAATGTTTATACAAGCAAATGAAGTTTTTTCTCATGAATCATGGTAAGAATGCTTATAGTGTATTATTCTTCTATATTTGATAAGTATTAAGATGATTCTCATATTGATGATGTTTCATGATATGAGGGTACGAGAGTAATGATGCACATGTGGTTCTTATTCATTTAGTTTGATATGATAATGATGTATATGTGGTGCTTATTTATTTATTTGCTATGATAATGATGTTGAATGCTCATGATGATATGATATGCATAATGTGGCATATGGATTATGATGTTATGATATGAGGTTATATTGACACGTGGTTCATTTATTATGTGATGATATGTCTTTGATGTTGATATGTTGATATTATGATGTGAAGCACATGGTAATTATATGTAGATTTATGACATGCATAATTTTGTGATAACAATGATGTTATGTTCTCATGATGACATGCAAGACTTGACATGTGGATTAATTTCTATGATACTATGGTTATTGCTAATTCATTGGATGTATGTTGAGATGTGGTGATGGACAGGAAATCCACAAATGGGCTGAGAGGGCCGGTTTATTTGATGATCTCGTAGGAGCCCATACCTGCGAGGGAAAATATGTAACACCATATGGGTTGGGGACAAACTCAATCAACACTACATATGCCAGTGGTTCTTTTGTCTTGTATAGCTCTTGATGGATAGCTCTTGAAGGGATATGGGACCATCTTGAGGAGGCCAAGCGCCTGCTATTGTAGGCTAGGTGCCTAGTATTCGATTGGGATGCCGAAGTCCGGTGGGGGTGTAAGGACTTCGATGCTTGGGGTTGTGTGCCTTAGTAGTTGTGGAAGGAGTGGGCCAGCCTTTCGAGATGCCCGAAGTCATTGAGTACCGTACCGGATGCTTGCCTTGGGGCAGATGAGGTCTGAGTCAAGCACGAGCCTTGGGGCCAGCCTTGGACTAGGATATAGACCGGGGAGACTTATGCCTGGTTCCGAAAGTGAGAAAAAGGACAAAGATCCCTTGAGATTTCCCGGGTGTTGTGAAAACTTTTGATGCCTGCTGGTTATACTAGTTCAGCAGAGGGTGTAGGGCAAACATGAAGTAATAAATAACTAAATAAATAAAATGTTAAATAATTCAAATTAACTTCGGGACGAAGTTCCTTAACGAGGGGGAGTATGTAATGTCCCCTAATAATAATAATAATAATAATAATAATAATATAAATTAAATTAAAATATAAGAAAATAAATGATAAACAATAAAAATATATAATAATATTAAATAAATAATAAATAATGAATAAAATATAATAATAATAAATGAATAAAATAGTAAATAGCAATACTAGAGTTCTAAATAAATAAAAATAAAAATAAACTATAAAAATAGTAAAAATAAGTAAAGTTAACAAAAAGTAAAATAAAATAAAATAGAGTTAAATTAAAAAAACTACAAAAATAGTAAAAATAAGTAAAGTTATCAAAAAGTAAAAAGGAAAAAAATAAGAAAGAATTATATTAAGAAAATTACTAAATTAAGTTAAACTTAAAATAAAGAAATAAAAGTTGCATGTTGACACATGGAGTGTGTGCATGCGGTTCCCCTTCCAATGTTTGCTCTATTTAATAGACGGTGGGGAAAATGAGAGATCATTCCATAATTCCATCATCCATTCTCTTGGGAGAAAAAATGTTGTGAGACAAAAGATTCCCTGGCAGTAGTACGTTGATTGGGGGCTCGAGGTGGCTAATTGTAGCAAGATTTTGTGCAATTGAACCTACGGTTGGGTGGAGAGTCGTCCCCAAAACTTTGTTGCGGTTAGCATGATTCAAATAGCGTTCAACTCCGAATCACAAGTAAGGAATATCATAGCCGCCGATAAGTTGTCTCTGCTCATATTTTCGAAATCCTATGTTAAATAGTTGATAAATTGTGTGTTGATTATAAATCGCATAATTAATCTAATTAGTTGCATGTTTTAATTTCGAAGTTGTTACAATTGTTGCCATTTCATCTTGATATCCTTGTCCATGAACAACTTGATGTCTTCATAGATAGGAAAGTTCATAGAAACTTGATCGACTGCATCCCCAGTTGTGCTCTGAACGGTGTCTTCGACTCTGCTCTCTTGGAAACCATTGTACCTGTGCTGCTGAGAGGCAGACAAACACCTGTGATACCTAGAGACATAGCAACACTCATGACAAGCAATCTGTCAGTCGAAAACCAAAACAAACTGAAGGACTGACATGCAACATACCTGTGTGACTGTCCTGAAGATTGTGCAATTTTCACTAGGAGGTTGGGAGACTGACTGCCAAAACTGCGCAAGGCACAGTCCGGGCTGTCGAAAGGCTGACTAACTGCTGGAATTGCACAATGCATAGTACAGCCTGGCCTACTAAGGACTGTCAGTAGTGGCATGCAAACTAGCAAACTACATTGCACAGTTTCAGGGGCCAGCAAGGCACTGCCTCCCAGAATTATGCAATGCAAGCCCGGAGGTCATTATTGGGCCAGACTTGTGCAATTTCTGGAAGGAAGACAGAGCCTTCACTTCCAGAAACACACAATGCTAGCTAAGGTAGCCCAAACTCACCAATGGGCAACTGAAAACATGAAAAATTTGAATGCATGGTGATACAAGAGTGTAAACAAGAGTGAATGATCATGCATGCAAACAATAAGTGCAAAATTCAAAAAACAGGAAAGCATGCATGTGTGTGAAACAAGTCGCTGCAACAGCGACCGTTGGTGCAAAAACAATGTCATGCGTGTGACAGCAGTGAAATGCAAACGAAAATTGAAACAGTGCTTATACAACCTAACATACATCAAAACGACAGCAAGTGCTCATTGAAATCAAGCAAACAACACTCACACAAAGCGAAACACAAAAAGCGACAGAAATGCAACGCAAGACATGAAAAGCAGACTTACCCTGAAACAGCTAAGCTGAAAGTGCCGAAGACTCCTGGATGTGATGTGGGATGTCAGAGCTACAAGGTCGATGTGAGGAATGAGCTCTGCAGCGTCCGATTGATGAGTTTCGATAAGATCGAGGTTATGATGCGCATGCCACAAGTCTAGGAAAAAGCAACACTTGGCGAGGGGTTTCTAAAATGAGCTTTGCATGTAACCTCCAACTGCTAAGAATAGATCCCTAGATCTAGGCATGCTACCTTTAGCTATTTCGAGAAGAGCAACCCATGCATGCAAATCAGGATAGCTTAGTTCCGGAGGGGACCGGTCGACCTGAAGGCACATGCAGCAATCTGCAAGCCTGGTAGAGGAATTTGCGCAGATTTTGGGATGAGCAGAGTTAGTTGTTCCGGAGGGATTGCGCAATTTTTGGGAGGAACAGGTGGTTGTCTCCCAGGATTGCGCAATTCCTGGGCTAAGCAGCTGTCCTGGGATGAATTGCGCAATTTTCCAAAGGAAGCTTGACAGGCAGCATTGCACAATTCTTAAGCTCAGCAGGCTGGCCAGCTGATTTGCGCAATTTTTGGAGGGAAAGTTGGTTCCCCTCCAAAATTGCGCAATTTTCTGAGGGAAGCCTGATAGACTAATTTGCGCAATTCTTGAGCTCAGCAAATTGGCCAACTAATTTGCGCAATTTCTAGAGGGAAGGTTGGTTCCCTTCCAGAATTGCGTAATTTTCTGGGGGAGCTGCTTGGCTAGCACATGGTCTAAGTTCGGAAAGACAGACTGTGAGGGGAGTGAAGCAAACTAACATGCACAGGCTGACAAGACACTGAGAAACAGCTGAAGCCTATATGCTTGACGGTGCAAGACATGCTGTTAAGGATGGTTTGTAGGGAAGCTCCAAAACGAAGCTAAGGCAAAATTTTGGAGGGTGTTTGTAGCCACTACAACAGGTTGCATTGGAGGGTTCTTGGAGGACACAAGGGCTTCCTAAGAGACCTAAATACAAGTATATATAAGAAACTAATGGAGAAGTTTGGAGACAAGAATATCAAGGACTATTCTTCTTGTGTGTGGTGAAAATAGCAACAAAAAGAGCCACAAGATTGACCTAGCAGCAGAAGCAAAGGACAACTTTGTTTTAGCATTGGAGGAAGGTCTAAGGACAAACCAAGTTCTAGTTAAGGCAGTCACAGCCAAGGAGGGAGTTGTTGGAGGTTTTGCTAGGCAAAGAAGAAGTCTGACCCTATGGGAAAGGGTTGGTCTGTGCAGGCCACAGCAAGAGAAAAGGGGTCAAAGTCTAGTAAGGCCCTACGGAAGGTTGTTTTGGCTAGACACAAGCCTAGAAGAAAGTTGTAGGGCTAAACAAGAGAGGTCAAAGGTTGAAACAAGTCAAAGGAAGTTGGCCTCATATGTAAAGGAGGCTTGTTAGGGCAAGCCGCAACCCAAAATAGGCTAGCCAAGGGCAGAACATGTAGGATGAAGGCCAAAAAATAAGGTTGAAAGTACAATAGGGTTGGCAGAGAGCTAACAGTGCTAGAGCAAGAGGGAAGAAGGCTAAAGGAGTAAGCCAAGGTATGTAGATTGTTGCTTGGTAATTTAAGAAGCACTGGTAAAAGCCCTAGTTGCAACAACAGTGTATTTAGAGTGTTGTAGGTGTATTTGTTTGGGCAGGAAAGGCTTAGAGGACAAAGCCTTAACCCTAGTTGTTTTGTTGAAAGGATTTGACATTGTATTTGGCATTGTATTGGGATATAAATGGTCATTATCCATGGTACGAGAGCGTTGTGAGTTTTCTTATTAATGGAATTGTAAGAAACAAGTTTGGGCATAAAATAGTGTAATATACAATGATCTGATTGCTGGTGTATATTTCGTTGTGCAAAAGTTTTGAAGTTAGGCATCTTCAGTGTTTTTATGTTTTCTAGCTAAAGCATAGACCAGACATGGGTGTGCGTAATTCTAACATGGGATCAGAGCTACTTTGAGGAGCAAATGGGTTAGAATTGTGCACGGCTGGCAGCTCTAAGAGGGAGCCGAATTGTCTTGTTGATGAAGGAAGGACACTTAATCAAAATGGTTTCTAGCTTGAGGTTTGAGGACTGGTTGGAACGGATTTCCAACTATAGTTCATGGAAGGAAAGAATCAAGCTAGTGTTGTTGGTCAATGATCTATCGAACTATGCCAACACCGAGATCAAGGCATCGACTGATGCAACAGCATTGGCTTAGCACAACAAAGTTGATGCAAATGCCAAGTTGATCATTCTTGATGGAGTCAAGGATCACTTGATACCTCACTTTACCAAAAAAGACATTGCATGGCACATGTGGGATGCTTTGAAAGCATTGTTTCGAAACAAGAACAAGAATCAAAAGATAGTATTGAAAGAGAAGCTCATGGACATCAAGATGACAAGTGAAGAGAACGTAATTTCATATCTCACAAGCATTTCAGAAGTTCATGATGAGCTTGTCACTATAGGGGACAACGTGGAAGAATCAAAGTTGGTGAGAACTGCAGTAAAGGGCTTCTAAGAGTAGTGGAAGCCATTTATTGAAGGAGTAGTCTCACAAGAGAATCTTCTAGATTGGAACAGGTTATTGGATGATTTCATCCAAGAGGAACTTCGGGACAAGGATCTTCAGCAAAAGAGTCCTGATGCGGAGAGCGTTGCCTCACTAATAAGTTGAAGAAGGGCAAAGAGAAGTTCATCATCAAGGACTTAAGCAAAGTGAAATGCTTTGCATGTGAAGAGTATGGTCATTATGCAAGTAAGTGTCTGCATAAGAACCAAGGGAAAGAGAAGAAGGTGGAGATGGTGATGGCTACTCCAGCTACAATCAATAAGGATGAATTTACTAGAAGATTCGACAAGGATTTTTCTCTTATCTCTTATTTCTTTGAGATCACCATTCCTGAGGGTGCTTGGTTCCTAGTGAGCGGAGCCTCAAAGCATATGACAGGAACATGAGAAGTGTTTGAGAGCCTGGCCGAGTGGGACCCTAATCTACATGTGAATATTGGTGATAAGAGTCAACATGTAGTGAAAGATACTGGGACTATACCACGCAGAATGGAGTCAAATGGATTGAGGACTCTTGGATACCAAAGCTCAGGTGTAACATGCTTTCAATCTAAGCAATTGAGGCAAAGGGGTTTGAAATTATATTCCAGAATGGAAAAGTGATGCTCTAGCCCAGTGGATCTAACCCTAGCACAAGAGTGGTTCTTGGAGTTAGAGAGAAGTGTTTGTATAGGCTAAAGGGAAATCATATTGACCAAGGAAGAGAAGAAGGTTACAGAGATTCAAAGGGAGTCAATTTTCAGAGGGAATTCATCGATTCAGAGGGAGAGTCAGCAACCCTAGAAGAGTGCATCATCAAAGAGAAGAAAGGAGATTTCCATACCTGACAAAAAGGAGCCATGGACTAGCTTAAAGGCCTATCAAGAAAAGAAGAATCAGGGGGCTTCTAGTAGCAAGAAGGGTTGTGGGTGTGTGCTTTGCACCCAAAGTTCGAGGTTTTGGGCCCAAAGTGAGTAGGCTTTGAACCCAAGGAAATTCTAATTTAATGTTAAGGTTGTGTTGGAGGGTTCCTGAAGGACATAAGGGCTTCCTAAGAGACCTAAGGACAAGTATATATAAGAAACTAATGGAGAAGTTTGGAGACAAGAAGATCAAGGACTATTATTCTTGTGTGTGGTGAAAATGGAAACAAAAGAAGTGGTGGGATTGACCGAGCAGCAGGAGCAAAGAACAACTTTGTTTAGCATTGGAGGAAAGTCTAAGGACATACCAAGTTCGGGTTATGGCAGTCATAGCCAAGGGGGAGTTGTTGGAGGTTTCGCTGGGCAAAGAAGAATTCAGGCCCTAGGGGAAAGGGCTGGTCTGTGCAAGCCGCAGCAAGATAAAAGGGATCGAAGTCTAATAAGGCCTTGTGAAAGGTTTTTGTTGGTCATGGGCCTAGAAGAAAGTCGCAGGGGTAAAGTAGGCCTGTTAGGGTAGGTCGCAGCCCAGAACAAGTTGGCCGAGGGCAGAACAGGTAGGTTGAAGGCCATAAAAGAAGGTTGAGGGTACAGCAAGGCTAGTAGAGGGTTGATAGTGTGTTAGGGTAGGTCGCAGCCCAGAACAAGTTGGCCGAGGGCAGAACAGGTAGGTTGAAGGCCATAAAAGAAGGTTGAGGGTACAGCAAGGCTAGTAGAGGGTTGATAGTGCTACAACAAGAGGGCCGAAAGCTAAAGGTGTTGATTTTGGGTAGCATCAGATGTGCTCTAGCCTTGAAATTTGGTGGAGAGGCTAAGGCACATGAGATCTCCAAGACCTAGAAATCGTTTGGAGAAATTCCACCCGGATGAGGAGTTATTAAAATAATTAATATTTTTAATAGGTTCCTAAGTCTAAACTTAGGAAAATAAAAATATTAATGGGTATTAATAAAGATAAGGGTGAGAAGCTTCTAAGAGACGAGGATCAAGTCTGTTTTAATCTTAGCCATTGATTAGAGACTTAATCTCGGTCGTTGATTCATCAACAGGAAAAGTATAAGAGAAGACTTGAGGATCATTTGGAGACATACCGGCAGATACTCAATATCCCAAGGAAAATTGATTCTCAAAGAGAAGGAGATCAATTTCAGAGGGAGAGTTGCAAGGTGGAGGAAGAGGAGGGCATCAGCAGCAGTCAGTGATTGAGGAGGAGGTGACGCAGGGGTATTGAGAGACAATGCAGAGGGAGACGCAGCTCTCACGTGAGTTGACGCAGAGGGACGTAGAACCACGCAGAGGGGACGCAGAACCACGCAAAGTGACGCAAAGGTGACCTTGAAGTGGGAGAAGGGTCTCCAAGGTGTCAGAAAGTTTCCAAGGGAAAGTCTTAGGTGTTTTCTCTCAATTTCTCTGTAAAATTATTCCTTGTAAAGCAATTGTTGCTGAAGATTAATAAAACCCTCATCTATTGCACCAGTTTTTCCACATTGGGTTTTTCTAGGGACAATTGTCCAAAAACAACTGTTGATGTGATTGGTTCTTGTGCATGTATTTTTTTGTGTAATTATGTGATAACCGCGGTAGAATTTATTTTAATATTTGCTGAAGGGATTTCGTAAATAACTTATGGTGAAGAATAAATAGGTGAAATAAATCAGTTGCTGAAATAGAATTTCGGGTTAGAAATTTTCACAAAAGGAGTAGCCCAAGGTATGTAGATTGTTGTTTGGTAAATTAAGAAGGGCTAGCAAAAGCCCTATTTGGCTACAACTGTGTATTTAGAGTGTTGTAGGTGTATTTATTTGGGCAGGAAAGGCTTAGTGTACTGGGATATAAATTTCCATTTCTCTGGTAAGGGAGCCCTGTGAGTTTTCTTATTAATGGAATTGTAAGAAACCACTGTGGGCATAAAATATTGTGTACTATACATTGATTTGATTGTTGGTGTATATTTTGTTGTGCAAAAGTTTTGAAGTTAGGCATCTTCAGTGTGTTTATGTTTTCTAGCTAAAGCACCAACCAGACCTGGGGTGTGTGAAATTCTAACAGAATTTGCTTGAATGGCTTGAGAAGACCAATGTTGATCATATTTTGAGGTTGAATACATTTGCATGGGTGATGAAAAGCCCTTTAGCCCACATGCAACATAAAATATGAAACATGCAATGTAAAATGTATGTGCCACATTTTTACTCATGTACTTCATCCCAACACCCCACTTTAGCGTTGGAATTTGCTTCATATAACCTCTTTTTGCCAAAATTTCAACATGCCATGTCAAGTATGCCTCTTGATTGACATTTTGAGCCATTGTTGAATTTAGTCCCGAGAGCCCTATGCATCAGGATACATGCAGTGCACCATAAAACATGGAATGTTGTGAACTATGAGACTACCATGTGTAGAACCTGAATTACATTGTACCATTTCCAAGGAGATGCATACAAATTCTATGACACATGGCCATGTGGAAGACATAGTTGTGCCAAGACAGGGTTGGACGAGCCCTACATAGTTGCGCTCAAGACATGGGCTAGACAAGCCCTACATAGTGCGATCACCCCTACAAAACCAATGGCTCCTCTAAACCATGTGTCCCACTAGATCTATCTCAAGGCCTCCAATCCTATCCAAGACAAAAGAGCTCAAAGAAAGAAACTAAAGGAACTAAGTATGGTCAACCATAAGAGTCCTATGATACCATATACATCATTGTCACGTGGCCTATAAGGCTTTGGGACTTGCATCTCATTGGACATACAATTGTGTTGTCCATAAAAATATAAAGGGTATCTGCCAGGAGGTAACAAGACCCATCGTTGTTGCTTGACTTTATGGATATCTTTAGCGTGGCCAATTCGCCACTATATTTGTTTTTTTATCTCTTCATGTTTTGGCCGTAGGTCATATGATTTTGTATTTATTATGCCTTAAAGGCTCAAATTCTATGTTTTGTTAATCTCCCTAATGGTTTCTAACTATTAGGTTTTGCTTTTAATGGTTGAACGCATGGCCCACCTTTTCTTGTTTAAAATGATTGTACATATTACTACATTATTAATAAAAGTTTAAAAGAAGCATTTTATCCAAAAAAGAAGTTTTAGAAGAAAGTGGTTTTCGAGGTGTGAAAGAAATATTAGAGATTTTTGCCAAGGGATAGTGATCCATAGTGGCTCTCCAGTGAGGCAAGATAATTGTAGAAAATTTGATAACCTTTTCCCCTTCCTGATTTAATCGCCATCTAAAAATTGCAATTTTTTATTTTTGAAAAAATTGCAGTCTTTTCCTAAAAATTGTGATTTTTCCCAGTAATGTGTTGCACAAAAGATAATCATAAATAAATAAAAATTATTTATAAATTTAAATGGAAAAAACGAAATAGTTTGCATTCTTTAATTCTTGCTGATTCATTTTTCCAGAGCTGTTAACCCCCACCAATTTTTCCTAGGTCCATTTTATTCAACAAAGATAGACGAATAGCAATAAAACGCATAGCAACATACCCATTTAACTTGACTGACAACCGCCTCACCTATCTGAGGCAAAAAATGCACTGTAAACGAAGAAATTTGAAGCGATCACAGACTACGATACTAAGATGTTATGAAAAATAAGGTGAACAACAGACGACAACACATTCGGATGACATGATCATGAGAGAAATTACCAATGGCTCCACTTCAACCCTCAACCCCACTGACAACAACAGCGATATAACAGACAAAGAGAAGCCTACAAAACAAATGGACAAGCAACAACACTGCAAAAATAGTATATAGCTTGATAGATTTAAACCCAAACCAGCAAATGAAGGCTTAAGCCCTTGAAACTCTTATTCAAAGGCATGTGACCAGACTAGAAATGTCACTGCCAGAAAATATATACTCACAAGACCTGCAAAATATCTCGTTAGGCCTGTAGAAAGATGTATTGAGACCAGCCACCACAACTACATGCCAAATTCCCTCACTAACACACACCTTGGGGCAAATGTGGAGACTGAGGCAAAGAAACAAACTTGTGCACAGAGATTTGTAGCAAAAAAATGCCATGTCTGTAGCATCAAAGTCAGATGAAACAAGCACAAAATATCAATGTTCAAGGCAGACTATTGATGCCATACATTTAACAGAAAGAGACAATTCTTATACCTGGCAAGCAGACACATACAAAGATGTGTCTAGCAGATGTTTGTGTGTGCTCCAGATGAATTGAGTTTCACAACATATGTCGTCTAGCATGCAGAGGTATTTTTCAATTTGTATAAATTTTGAGAAACTGAGATGGTTAGCAAAGATACAATTTCTTTTTCACACATTAAGTATTGATCACAACTATTAAGAAAATGACAGTATTTACCCCAGCGAAAAAATTGTTCCAGAAAACCTATTAAAGAAAGGTTTATTTTATCCCCTAGTTTGTAGAAGAAAAAAGAGCTGGATGATGAAATCAACAAAGGCGACTTGTTATTTAGCTACTAGAAGTCTCCAGGCAAGGACACAGAAGTTGGAAAGCTCAACTTGATAGAATATCAAGATGAATCCAAGTAAATCTTGCCTTCAATGTAAGGAGATGACAATGTAACAGAGTTGGAAGATTGCTTAGATAGATTTGGTCGAATTCTGCCTTCATGATAAGGGATACTAGTCACAACACTCTAATAGAGCACCGATTAAGTCTCGGGATCTGGAGATGAAGACAAGTAGAAAATCCGAGATGTAATCAGCTCATCATCCTACAGAACCAATGAGCACGACAGCTGGTTACCTAGGTGACTCAGTGGATAGTGGCAGACCAATTTGTTGTCTTCCACAATTTTGTAGTCACTTTTCTAAAAGTTTTTGAGCTATTTTATTGATGAGTATATAGTTGAAAGATATTATTTTTGTGTTAAGGGAGGTTGCTACAGTGGTAACATGCAATAATATTTATGAGGCATTAATATTTGTGGTGCTTTACATCTGTGACCCAATAACACTAACATGTTAAGGTTAGTGGTTAGGTGGTTAAACCACCATAATCAACCAAGGTTGTTATATAATAATGTAATGTAGGATGATTAACATGTGAAAAATGATGTATGGCTGTAGTATGTATTGTTCCCAAGGGATTAATTGGCCCAAGAGACAAAGTAGCCAATCCATCCCTGTAGGCTATAGTCTTCAATAAAGGGCAAGACCCAAAATACCAAATGTTTGGGCAAGTTTGGGGCAGCTGGGGCAAAAAATCCCAATAGTTGGGGTTTGATGTGAATCTCACTCAAATAATTAAGGAGAAAAATCCCCTCAAGAAAATCTATAAATACAAGAGGGTTGGATTCATTTGGATGATCATTGGATTGGATCAATTTTGTCTCTGTTCTTCTTTGAGCCTTAGGCTCTAAAGGTTTAATACCCCTTTTTCCTCTTGGAATAGTATCGATGGAGGTGATCCCACCCTACCTAGTCTTCCTTTTAATTTTGGTGGTGAAAGATCCCATCCTAATTAGTTTTATTTCCTCTTTTTACTTTGTTATGGCACAGGGGTTTCTCTACACAAGGAGCAGCAAAACATTTTGTGGAAAGATTCTATGGCTAGAGGTTGGACAAATTCTTCAATGGCTGATTATTTGGAAAGATTATAATTCTGGGCTAAATCTTTGTGGAAAAACTATCTGAAGCAAGTCACAATCTCCCTGAGGCTAGAAAATCAAAGTACTCCTCAGTTCGATGAATTTTCTAAGGTCAGACTATAGTGTTGGGGCAGCAAAGTAGTATCAGTCTGTTTGAGGTCCTGAATTCTTGTAAGTACAAGACATTCTACAAAAGGTCGAAATCCTTCTGCATGTAATATTCCTAATGGAAATTTACAATGATAAACAAAGCAAACATAGTAAAAACATATACAAAAATTTACAGCACATGAAACAACCAGAAATCTCCATAAACTGCAATGTGCTGAGCCATTTTATTAATATAATTGTTGGTTACAAAGGTAAAATCAGAAAGCATGCACTTGGGCTTGCTCAAGGCAAGCTAACAATATCCATGTGATGTAATCAACTGCTCTAACATGCAATATGTTGTCCCCAACAAATTTTGCATTGTCCTAGTGAACACTAAAAACTGCACTACTGGCTGCAAATAATAGTCGCTAGGGCCTCCTCCAATGCTCAGAAAATTCCGGGAAATTAAACCCGGCCTATCCATCGATAACCCACGAAGGAATTGGTGAATGTTTGACTTTGGAAATTCGGCCCTATTTCCCTTAGCTCCTCTAACTATTGGCTAATTGGGACCCCTGTTTGACCCCTCAAATCTGCCCAGAAAAATTCTAGAAATTTGGAATTGTGATCCTTGCCCAAAACCCAAAAAAACAAGAAAGTGTTTCCCTTGGTTCCAACCTTCAAAAATTGACCCTTCACAGTTTGGCCCTCCAATTTCGAATTATGTTGTTGTGACCGACCCTGTCAATCTCTGCTCTCCCAACTCCAGCAATCCTCCTCAAATGGCCCCCCGAATGATCTCCCAGCACCCTAGTTCCAAACTCCCCAGGATAGTGCTGCCCCAAAGAGTCTCACTCCAATGACTGCACAATCATGGAGGGGATTACGCTATAGCTGCCCTCTATACTCTTAAAAATCAACCCTCCTGCTGGTAGTGCAAAAAGGCAAGGTGAAACTCCCTCTTTGGGCTGGCACTTGAAGTCCACCGAAGCAAGGGTTGAGATCTCCACTCGGAGACACTCGTGTGCTAAACAACACTACAGACTTAGCTTCAGCTCAAGTGTGCTATGTCAAAGACACAATTTCTGAATAGATGAATGAATGACCAAAATGAGTGCCTCTTGCTCTATTTATAATTTGTGGCCCCTTCTCTCCTTGTGGTCCCCACTCTCTCTCTCTCTCCTAATTCACATTCCCTTCTCTTTCCTCTCTCCTCCAAGAGTGTGAGTTCCCTTCCTTGGGTCGAATTCTCTCTCTTGTGGTCCACTTTCCACTAGAGTTGCAATATTCTCTTTTCCTCCTAAGTCTGGGCGCCGGAATTGCATCCTATCCCCAAACTCATCTCTAATGCTGAAAATCGAAATTGGGGATATTACAATCCTCCTCGCCAAAAATTGCTTGTCCTCAAGCAATCCCTGAACCAGCACCTCCTTTGTCTGTTGATCACCCCTATCACCATCAGTAATACCATGGTCCCAAATGTGTCGTTGAGTCATCTTAGGTCCCTGCACTGTCCTGACATGAAAGAATCCCTCAATACCAGGATCCCAATCCATCTTGTCCCACCTGAAGCTCCCCTCGCTTCACTCACTATCCTGTCTAGTATAAATACCAGAAGTCCCCCACGCCATTGGTGACTCGCTAAATCCCAAAGGAAGATATGAGTGACCTCCCCCTGTTGCATTCGGTTCACCCCTAATGGTCGTTGAGTTGTCTAGTACTGTGATGTCTAGGTCCCATGCTAGCCATAAAAGGGTGCCACCATGTTGTCGCTACGCCACTCTGGCTCTAACTGACTGCCCATTGTGCGTACACTGTATCCTCCTCTCCTGGAACCCGATGGTGGAATATTGATAGAGGCGAGACACATCCTGCCCAGACATCTCCATGACGCCAAAGTCTACCCATCTAAATCTAACTCTGAACCAGTGTAGCCAAAAAGAAAGCCTGCCTCGCCATCCGATGAAGGCCACTGTGTAACCCCATGTGCCAACCCAAGAGTGAATTAGACCACTCTCTGCCATGACTCTGACCATCACGAGATAGAGTGATCTATCAATCAACTGAATCCTTGCATCCCATAGTTGGACCTACTGCAACATAGCTCTGACAACTACAGGTATCCATCCATGCCTCATCTCTGGTCTCTGCATGTGATCAATATATAGGCTCCATATGCTGATACCGTGGGCTAATTTGATGCATGCTAATCTGCCCTGTACCTGCCACTGTGTAGTACTGATGATCGCTGGAAGCCACGTGTGCCAAATATTTGCCTCCAGAATGCAACCAATAGATGTGTATGTGAAAATTTGCTGCAATAATTGATTTATTTCTCCTACTTATTTATGATAAGTTATTTACCAATACTTTAGTAAATACCAAAATAAATTCAGTTGCAGACTTCAAAAACTAGAACTGAAAATTAAACGGCAAGAGAAACATCAGCATATGAACAGTCACATATGAACACTTGTTTTTGGACAATCATCCCCGAAAAAACCCAATGTGAGAAAATCGGTGCAGCAGATCTGAGGATTCTTATTATTGGCAGTAAATATCTGAAGACAATCTAGGATGATCATCTAGCAATCCTTTAAAGTGAAAATATTGGCGGAAAATCTGAGTGAGTTTTACCTCACTTCACCCGGCAAAATTTTGGCTGATCTGGCACAAGACTGGCTAACCTCAGTTATTTCTGCGTTGGCCCTATGTCAGCCTTTCAGGCTCTGTGTCAACCCAGCATCACCTTCTCTACCCTTTGCGTCATCTCTCCCAGTTGTTCTGGTAGTTCCGGTTGTTCCGGCAGTTCAGGATTCTGCGTGACAGACAACTTTTCTGCGTCATCTCTCCCGGCTACTGCGCTGCCTCTGCGTCAACTCTCCCAGCGGTTCCGGCAGTTTTGGTTGTTCCGACAGTTCTAGATTCTGCATGATAGACAGCGTTTCTACGTCAGCTCTCCTGACTACTGTGCTGCCTCTCTGCAAGCTCTCTCCGCCTCTCTGTTCTATATTTTCCGGAAAGTCCTTCTCCCGGATTCTCTCTACCCCTCAGCTACAAGATCTCCCCAATCGATTTTCCTCCTGAGAACTTCTCACCTCAGAAAATCGATTTCCTCAATCTCTCTGTCTCTCCAAATGAACCCCAAGCCTTCATTTTATACTTTTCTTGTTGAGTCTTCAACGGCCGAGATTAAGTCTCTAATCAATAGCTAAGATTAAAACATGACTTGATACGCCTTCTAGATCATTCTCACCCATATTTTGATTAATACCCATTAATATTTTAATTTCCCTAAGTTTAGACTTAGGAACTCCATTAAAAATATTAATTATTTTAATAAAATACAATCCGGGTGGAATTTCACCAAACGGTTCTGGGTTCTTTAGAACTCATGTGCCTTAGCCTCTCCACCAATTTTCAAGGCTAGAGCACTTCCGATGCTACCAAAAACTAACACTCCCTCTTAGCGAGGAAAGTGCTCTAGCAACAATGTCCACTTGCATGCTTCTCTATTTCTGAAGCCTCTTTTCTGCACTGTTGTTGCCACCAACACTGTGCTACTGTTGCTATTGTATTGCTACCCATGACACTGCCACTGCCACTGCCACTGTTGCATCTGTACTACAGCTCCCTCTCAAACGCTGCATCATTCTATTGAAAGGGATTTTCGAACATACCCATCAGTTCCCAAAATTGAACAAACTTGGCTCTTACTAGAACCTTGTTGAGTATGTCTGCCACCTGATTTCCTGTGGGAGTGTACTCCAACTGTACCGCTCCACGCTGAACATAGTCTCTGATAAAGTGACATCAAATATCGATGTGTTTGAAGCGATCATGAAATACTGAATTTTCAGAGAGCTTGATACAACTCTGATAATCACAGAAGATCCTTGTCGCTTCCATCCTTCTCCTAAATAGATTTACAAACAGTTTCATGAGCCATATAGCTTCACATGTTGCTTTGCTAACTGCCATATACTCAGCTTCAGCAGAGCTCAGAACTACAGACTTTTGCTTCTTACTGCACCAGGAGGTCATCCCAAATCCAATACCGAAGCAATACCCAGTGGTACTTTTCCTATATACTGAACTTCTTGCCCAATCTACATCAGTGAATCCACTCAATTTGATATCATTGCCCTTGGTGTACCTTAATCCCAAATTTATTGTTCCACGCACATACCTAAGGATGTGCTTTGCTGCTGCCCAGTGCGCCCTTTTTGGTTCCACCATGAACTGCCTAAGGGTGTTGATAGCATAACACAAGTCTAGCCTAGTGTTGACCAGATACATAAGTGGCCCAATGAGTTGTTTGTATAAGGCGGGGTCCACTTCCGTGTCTCCCGAAGCATCTATTTTCTTCCAATTGGTAATCATAGGTGTAGCCATAGGTCAAAAATCCTGCATTCTGAATCTTTTCAGAATTTCTGATGCATATCTTCCTTGGCCAAGGAAGATCTCACCATCCTGCTGCCAAACTTCCAATCCCAAAAAATAGTGCATTAGCCCCAAATCCTTCATATCAAACTCAATTTCCAGGTTTTTCTTACAATCCTCTGAGTTTGGATAATCCTGTCGAAAATAGATCATCCACATACAATACCAGAATCAACGGCTCACCTTCTACCAAGAGCTAATAAAGATTGGGATCGACATCGCTCTTGATGAATCCCAACTGCCGTAAGTAGCTGTCAATTCGACCATACCAAGCTCTGGGTGCCTGTTTTAGCCCGTACAAAGCTTTCTTCAACCTACACACATGAGTTCTATTTTCATGTGTTTCGAAACCTTCTAGTTGTTCGATATATACCTCTTCTTCTATCAGCCCATTCAAGAACGTTGTCTTGACATCCATTTGGTGAATCTCCCATCCCATCTATGCTACAAGGGATATAACGGATCTGATAGAAGTATATCGAGCTACTGGGGCAAAGGTTTCCTCATAGTCTATTCCTTCCTTTTGCGCATATCCTTTTGCGACAAACCTAGCCTTGTACTTATCTACACTACCATTTGCAGCATACTTGATGTTGTAGATCTATCTCGAACCTACAATTGATTTGTTCTCTGGTCTTGGTACAAATTCCCAGACATCATTTGTCATGATAGAACTGTACTCTTCTACCATGGCATCCACCCATACCTAGTGTTGTACGGCCTTTTGAAAACTACAAGGTTCTTTGACCTGAGCTACCAATGCTTAGTACCTGTCAGGTTGTCTACGCTACCTTTTCTCGGCTCTAGGAGCTCCAACGAATTCCTCTACGTCCCTTAGAGTTTGTCGTACTTCTCGGCTAGTTCTTCCACTGGTGGTGGGAGGTTCCATCTGTTCCTCTTCCTGTATCTGTTGTGACACTCCTAGCTCCTCTTCTCTTGAGGAGATGCTAGTATTGGTTACCGTGCTTGAACCAGATACTTGTCTTCCTACCAGATCTGATCCCAATTGCTGGACTAGAGGAGCATCCTCATCTTATTCTTCAAATGGTATCTCACGAGATTTCCTAAAGGCTCTATCTTCCATGAACTTCGCATCCCACCTTACTACAATCTTTCTGTTGCTCGAAATGTAGATCTGATGCGCCTTTGAAGTCTCATTGTAACCTACTAGATACCCAACTTCGGTAGTCTTCTATAACTTGCTCCGCTTCTCTTCTGGAATATGGCAATAAGCTACACTTCCGAATATCCTGAGGTGACTTACTTTTGGCTTCTTTCCCGTGAAAACTCCCTCTGGTGTCTTCTTTCCTAAAGCCCTATGAGGAGTCTTGTTCTGAATGTGTACAGTCATGTTGCATGCTTCTGCCCATAAAAACTTGGGTAGATTCTGATCGTATAACATCGCCTTTGCTGCTCCAACAATAGTTATGTTCTTCCTTTCTGCGACTCCATTCTGTTCTGGATTATAGGGTGTTGTCCATTCTCTTCAGATCCCTTCTCTTGCATAGAAATCAACGAAGTTCTTATTCGTGTATTCTCCGCCATTATCTGAGCGCAATATCTTGATCTTCCTTCCTGTTAGGTTTTCCACTAGAGCCTTAAACTCTTTAAACCAATCAAAGACCTCATCCTTGGTTCTCAAAAAATAGATCCAAGTTTTCCTGGAATGGTCATCTATGAAGGTAACAAAATACTCAGCGCCACTGATGGCCCTTGTAGACATCGGACCGCAAATGTCTAAGTGTATTAACCCCAATACACTCTTAGCTCTATTGTTGCTTCTGGAATATGTTGCTTTGGCATACTTACCTAGCACGCAGCCTCTGCATGTATCATCATGCTTGGTAGTAAGCACTGGAACCCCCGTAACAGTTTCCTTGAGCATCCATAATGCCCCATGATGTAAGTGTCCCATCCTCCTATGCCACAGCTCATTTAATTCTTTGTCTCCATCGACATTACTGCTTATCATTGCCATATAGGAGACTCGAGTTACAACTTGTATAATTTGTTGCTTCGAGTTCCAATCTGGACCCTCTTTTTTCCACCTTGGATGCTTGACATATACTCTATTACCAATGAAGTATACATCATATCCCTTATCTTGTAATTGAGAGATAGAAATCAAATTCATTCCCATACCTAGCACATGCAGTACATTCGTGGCCCGAAGACTATCTCCTGCTGCTGTCTGGAATATAACGGTTCCTTTTCCTACTGGGGTGCACTCTGTCCTAATACCCATTGTGATTTGAAAGTTCATTTATTCCTCCTGATAGCTCGAGAAATATTCTCATTCTCTAGTCATACGAGTTGAAGCCGCGGTATCAATGTACAAGTCCTCAGCTGATGCAAAACTTGATAGGCAAGCAAACTCCTTTTCTAGCCTGGAAGCTAATTCAAAAATATTTTGATCCCTATTGTTCTCCATGCCCTTTTTCTTTCCTTCCATCTTGCCTGAACCTTGCTTTGATACCATGTGAAAATTTGTTGCAATAATTGATTTATTTCTCCTACTTATTTATGATAAGTTATTTACCAATACTTCAGTAAATACCAAAATAAATTTAGTTGCAGACTTCACAAACTAGAACTGAAAATTAAACGGCAAGAGAAACATCAGCATATGAACAATCACATTGACACACTTGTTTTTGGACAATCGTCCCCGAAAAAACCCAATGTGGGAAAACTGGTGCAACAGATCTGAGGATTCTTATTATTGGTAGTAAATATTTGATTACAATATAGGATACTGATCTAGCACAAGACTGGTTAACCCCGACTATTTCTGCGTTGGCCCTGCGTCAGCTTCTCTGCCCTCTGTGTCAGCTCTACCAGCTATTCCCAGCAGTTCTCGGCAGTTTCGGCTATTCTGGCAGTTCTAGATTCTACGTGAAATGCAGCTTTTCTGCGTCAACTCTCCCGGCTACTACGCTGCCTCTGCGTCAGCTCTCCCAATTGTTCCGACTGTTCTGGATTCTGCGTGACGGGCAGCTTTTCTGTGTCAGCTCTCCCAGCTACTACGCTGCCTCTGCGTCAGCTCTCCCCGCTACTGTGATGCCTCTCTGCAAGCTCTCTCTGCCTCTCTATTCAGTGTTTTCCGGAAAGTCCTCCCGGATTCTCTCTGCCCCTCAGGTGCAAGATCTCCCAAATCGATTTTCCTCCTAAGAACTTCTCACCTCAGAAAATCGATCTCTTTGTGTCTCTCCAAATTAACCCCAAGCCTCCATTTTATACTTTTTCTGCTGAATCTTCAATGGTCGAGATTAAGTCTCTAATCAACGGCTAAGATTAAAACATGACTTGATCTGCTTTCTAGATCATTCTCACCCATATTTTTATTAATACCCATTAATATTTTAATTTCCCTAAGTTTAGACTTAGGAACTCCATTAAAAATATTAATTATTTTAATAAAATACAATCCGGGTGGAATTGCACCAAACGGTTTCTGGGTTCTTTAGAACTCATGTGCCTTAGCCTCTCCACCAATTTTCACGACTAGAGCACTTTTGATCCTACCAAAACCTAACAAGGTATCTGATACTCGTAATCGACCCAGGGTATGTGGATCCCTCTTGCTCCTGCCAACCATCTCCTCTTGGTCTGCCATCCGCCCTCTCGATAATGTGCCAATATAATGTCTGGAGCCCGAACACATAGTGGGAAACTACCTCAGTCGTACTCGGTATCCTATGCTCATGCATGGTCCCGACATGCCCTGAGAAAGGAGTGACACATGTCTCCCTCGTGACTAGCTCCCCAGACGTAGGCTCAGTGATGAACGATATGCCACCCATGTCGATGATCACCTCATCCCCCAACCTGTGGTTGTCAGCTGGCGCACCAACCTAATGCCACTGCTAAGACGTCCCTCCCATAATGCGTTGAGTGTCATCCAAATATCTCGAGTGAGCTCCTCGTTCCCTGCTGCTCATGCCCAGAGTGCCAAAGGTCAACGGCAAAATCAACTGTGCCCGTGAGGGATGTAGAAGAGGGTCAGGCATGTGAGTCCCCGCGGATACCATCAAGTATCGCTCATCTGTGTCCCCGTCAATCCTGAGTGAACTACACCCAAAGGTATGCCCGGTGTCTCCATCCATGAGTCTCCTTAGAGGCACCACTCCAAGACCCCGTTGAGCAGCACCATACGCCTTCGCATACCACCAATCATCCCAGTACTCCTGGACATGCCACTGTACACCACGGCCTACCCCTGTACACCACTAGATACCCCTTGCTAGTGTTGCCCCATCCTATATCACCTTGTGTCCTGCCTATGTCATTGTACTTGATACTCCCCGCCAGTGCTCAATACGATGTGAGCTACTCCTCCTACTCCATAGTGTAAACCAACAAGCTACGGCACACCACCCTACATCTCCATACTCTTCTGCAGGTCCCTGCTCCTTGTTGCATAGCCTCGCAGACCACTGGATGCTATGACCTAACATTAGGTCTGTATGCATCAGACTACATCCCTCTACATAACATTGGACCATATGACATAACTCTGTGTAGTTCTATGTACAGTATCCTGCCCACTGTCATACCACCCTATAACATACAGTATCCTGCATGGGCCAAAATATCCACCACTCTGATAGTACGTCCTCCATGATGTGGGCTACATCTCCCCATCTGCTCTGAAAGACCCGAGTAGCCCGACTCCCCACGTGCTAAAGGAAATGACAGTACTGTGCCTATCCTCAATAGTCTATGCATCCCATATGCCAGTAAGAGAGCACTCTCTCCATACAATGCCCTGTCTGATAGCCAATCAATGCCACCTCCTCCTACCAGCTCCTGCCAGAGTAAGCTAATCACCCTGTGACTCCACGCACTGTCAATATGCCAAGACAACTCATGAAATCTGTTTGCTCACCTGTCAAACCATCGTGTCACTAGTGTTGACTAGGGCTCTAATCGAGGTCTGAAAATGTGGGTGCGCTCAAGCGTCAAATCCATCACGTAGCTACAAAAACCCACAAAGGAATTGGCCAAGGCTTAACTTCAGAAATTCGGCCCTATTTCCCCTAGCTCCTCTAACCATTGGCTGAAGAGGGACCCCTGTTTGACCCCTCAAATTTACCCAGAAAGTTCTAGAAATTTGGGATTGTGATCTTTGCCCAAAACCCAAAAAAACGCAAAAAGGGTTTCCCTTGGTTCCAACCTTCAAAAATTGACCCTTCACGGCTTGGCCCTCCTCCAATTTCGAATTATGTTGTTGTGACTGACCCTATCAAACTCTGCTCTCCCAACTCTAACAATCCTCCTCAAATGCCCCCCGAATGATCTCCCAGCACCCCAGTTCCAAACTCCCCCGGATGGTGTTGCCCCAAAGAGTCTCACTCCAATGACTGCGCATTCATGGAGGCGATGACACGGTCCTTCGTGTAATGAAATGAAAGTTGCATGTAGGATGGCCCTCTTGTCTATAGCTGCTCTCTATACTCCTGAAAATCGACCCTCTTGCTGGTAGTGCGAAAAGGCAAGGTGAAACTCCCTCCTTGGGATGGCACTCAAATTCCACCGAAGCAAAGGTTGAGATCTCCGCTCAGAGACGCTCATGTGCTAAATAGCACTGCAGACTTGGCTTCAGCTCAAGCGAGCTATGTCAAAGACACAATTTCTGAATAGATGAATGAATGACCAAAATGAGTGTCTCTTGCTCTATTTATAATTCGTGGCCCCTTCTCTCCTTGTGGCCCCCACTCTCTCTCTCTCCTAATTCACATTCCCTTCTCTTTCCGTTCTCCTCCAAGAGTGTGAGTTCCCTTCCTTGGGTCGAATTCTCTCTCTTGTGGTCCCCACTTTCCACTAAAGCCGCAATATTATCTTTTCCTCCTAAGTCCCGGGGCCGGAATTGCGTCCTATCCCCAGGGCCCAAACTCATCTCTAATGCTGAAAATTGAAATTGGGGATATTACACTACAGTTGGACGTCATATCTTTGAGGGCTAAAATAGAGGCAATCCGCAAAATAATTATGAGGTTGGTCAAAACTTCTGAGGCAGCAAAGACTTCTTGAAAAGCTTTCTATGGTATACTCATGATCAGATCGAAGTGTTTGAGGTCTAAACCTGTGCAAAGACACCTTATGTAGAGAAGAAACCTTTCTGAAGTGGGACGGAATCCCTCTGGACAACTTCGGTGGCCAAGACTTGGGGATAGATCCATGACATTTTCTTGTGATCCAGCAAAGTTTATCAGTAAGAAGAGAAGCCTTTCAAGCCAAGACCGAGCCCACACAAAGTGCTGAATTTTTTTAAGTAAACTGGGGACCTAAAACTAGATCTTGTGGAGAAATTATGAGCAGAGATGTAATGACCTATCTATAAATATAGAGAACGCAAGAATAATAGCAGGCATACGATGCATGCATATGATAGCTACATATGCATGTGTCGCATACACCGCACTAGTATTTATATACTAAATTAACTATAAGTATTAAATATCATGACACTACTTCGAATAAAGGTTCTACTCATCCATCAACACCCATATTGCTTAATGTATCATGATTAATGGGTAAATACTAAAAGAGGGCTATATAAATTATATATTTCAGATTATTAATAAAAATTATATTAATAAATTAATAAAATGATTAAAAATATATATAAGAAATTAATTAAAAGGGTACTTGGTATAATGTTATAATCTTAATATCAAAAGAAGTACTTTAATAAATCATAAAGAAATATAATTAATTAAATTATAAATGAAATAAATACATACGTGACCATAACAAAGATATATATGATACGTGACATGGAAGGTGTCACGAGAAGGCTAAGCGGTGGGCTGCTAGTGGAAGAGCGGCCACCGCCAAGAAACCAGATAAAAACCACCGAGCAGAATTTTAGAGGGGGCCGGGAGGAAAGGAAAACTGAAGGAGGAAGAACATCATAAACTGAAATTATCCATAGGAAGAGCGCGGATTGTTCTGAGATTCTGGGCACGGGGGAACAGTCTGCTTCAACTAAGAAGCTTACTGGACTGAGTAGCCAGGTTCTGCTCAGTTTGGCTGGGTGGATTCAGTCTTTTGGTAACCGAAGCAGGGAGCTGGAGGCATCATCAACCGCAAGTGCACAGGTAAGTACCCTCAGCAGTTCTGTTAGTTAATTCTGTAAAAAAAAATCCCTTTACTGTATTTACACCTGAAATTTTACAGGCTCATGTTTAAAAATCCCTTTACTGTATTTATATCTGCTTTACGGTCGTCACAAGAGATATATCACACCTCCTCCCTGAGATTATGGCAACATTGCAGACAGTTACCTATAGCAGGCCGAGGGTTTCATTTTGTAGCAACTCTGGTCTGAATCGCATTAAACAGAATAGTGTAAATGGGTCAGCTAATAGGGTACAGTGTTTAGTTATTAAATTATGTCAAACTCTGCATTAAAATTGTTTGTAATTACATTGCATTGGTTGAATTTATCTGAACAATTGGACTTAGTCTATGATTGTGATTGTATGGTTGAATTATTGAATGGTTAAACTTGCACTATATGATTTTCCATATCAGAATTATTTATTAATGGTTACGGTTATGCTGGAATAGACATATCATTTCTGAACAGAAGAAGCATTTGGTTGAAAAAACCCTGGTTGTTGAGGAAAATCTAGGGCACAATTGCCATAGTACACAGTACACTATAGCGGTATTAGAGATGGTTCTACTACCAGCCTGGAGGGTGTTTGAAGATGGGACAACTGAAAGCAGTTTTTGGTGAGAAGTATGCAAAGTCTCGAAGGAAATTGGAAGAGCAGCGAGCAGAAACTATAAAAAAATTACAATATTGGAAGAGAATGGCTCTTATAGAAATAGAGAAGTTGGACAGAATCACCTAAGGAAAATGAAGAGGATCAATCTCTTGAACCTGATGATAAGAGCACACAACAAAAAGCAGGTATAAGGAAATGGAACAATTTTTGGGCTAGCTGCAAGAAAAACAAATCGAGTGATATTGATGGTGAGCCCAAAACAGAAAAACAAAGTACAGAAGAAGTTGAAGCAAGGATAAAGGCATACTCGAAAAAGTGTTCATGGCTATATCCTCCTAAACATAATGAAAATCCTAAAGATGAGACCATACCTAGTGGTAATGATGCTGAAAGAAAACAACCAAATCTCAGGGAACAGAATGGTCGGGACATCCTTTCTGATAGCAACATCATTCAAATTTCAGATATGCTGAATACTGAAGGAGATGATGAACGTGGTCTTGGTATAGAGGAAGGTGAAGACAGTACTACCCCCTCTGATAGCATGATGACAATTTCTCCATCTACAGGGTTTCACCTTGAACACAACTCAACAACAAAGGCTGAGATTTCAGGAGAATTAAGACTGTTGGACAGTGTAAGTAATAATAAAGTATGGTCAGGGTTGCGTGAGGATACCATTGTCGTGGGAGAAGGCAACAGGCCATATGTAATCTTAGAAGATAATAAGAAGGCCGAAGGAGATGCATCAGAGAGGGATTCTTCAACAGCAAATATGCATGGTGTTGTTGCAATGGTTATACCATCTGCTTTTGAACCAGCACAAAGCAAGTCAGTGAGTACAGTGGAGAATCAGCCCACAAAGGAGACCCCTTTTTACAAATTCACTTGGCTGATTGAGTATGTCTCCAGATTGAATGTGAAGAAGTGTTACTCGGATGTTTTTGTAGTAAGGGGTTATAAATAGCATATGTTAATATTCCCCAAAGGGAACAACATGGACCACTTGTCCATTTACTCAAATGTGGCAGATCCCACTGCATTACCTTATCGTTGGAGTAGATATGCCTTCTTCAGTCTAGCTATCGTCAATCAGATTCATCACAAGTTCACCATCAAGAAAGAAACACAACACCAGTTCAATGCTCGGGAGAGCAATTGGGAGTTCACATCATTCATGCTTCTACTTGAAGTCTACAACCCCACTAAGGGATATTAGACGATACTCTGACTGTGGAAGCAAAAGTAAGTGCATGAAGGCTACCTGATTTTTGGACATATGATTCTAAAAAGCAAACAAGTTTTGTTGAGTTGAAGAATCAAAGGGGAACATGTTGCATGAATTCTTTGCTCCAGATATTATATCATATTCCTTATTTCATACAGGTTGTCTATCATATGCCCACCATTGAAAAGGATATTCCCTCAAAAAGCATTCCATTAGTTCTACAGATTTTGTTTTATAAAGTTCAGTACAATGACACCAGTGTTACAACGAAAGACTAGACAAAATCACTTGGATGGGGCACATATGATTCTTTCATGCAACGTGGTGTGTAGGGCTAAACCGAGTACTTTGCGAGAAGTTAGAAGATAAAATGAAAGGCACAGTTGTTGAGTACTTTCAAACACATCCCTAGTGGTTACCAAGTCCCAACAAATGTTATCTTTCAGGTCTTTTTGATGGAGGTACCATTTATCATAAAGAAAGCTTGGACCACGAATTATGAGAGAAAAACAATCAAGGCGGAATGTTCAGAAAAGATGTCTTCTTCCTCATTTGATTTAGTTGTCACTTCATTGTGTGACATACATGAAGGATGCAGAGGAAAGGAAAGCTCATGAAACAGAAGGATGTCATCCTGAAATGCAGCAGTTGCTAGAAGGATATGCAAGTACACTTGGGTTTTCCTTTTGATGAAGCATTGGGAGTAATGGACAAAATTGTGTCTGATAAAAATACTTTCAAGGAATTGAAGTTAGATATTTTGGATTGGGTAACCCTGACAGTATTTTACAATGCTTGGACACTATCTGCTGAGACCACCAAACCAACGAGCAAGGAGAAATGCTTACTTGATTGTTTAAGAAATGTGGAGAAATTGATTGAGTTATTTATGAACGAGTTAATTAATTCTTCTGCATCTTCAAGGGAGTGGGTTCGATACACTATCTCTGACATGTTTTTCATGGCTACTGGATTTCTTATTTGGATAAGCCAGCCATACGAGATAAATATGAAGAGATTGTGGTTTCAAAGTCTAGTTCTGATCAGACAACCATGGAGAGTATAGTGTTTGCTCGGCAAGTTGTCATCCAACTTCATTCAGCATTGCAAACAACAAATATTACATTGTTAAAACTCTTATCAATTGCATTGTCAATGCTCATGAAGCACACGAATAAAGTAATTTTGGGATTGATATGCATGGCTATAACATTGTTAATTGTGTCGTTCAAAGTGATAATTATGGGCATTATTGTGCATATATTTACAAAGAAATTGCTACTTAGACAGTCAAGGTCATCAGAACAGAGCTCAAGGAGGTTGAAAGAATCATCTATGACTAATGAACTTGTCATGTCAACTTTGTTGCGAATAGTGGGAGGCCATGGTGATGGTTCTTTGTCAATAATGGAAGTGATTCAGATTTCCATAGCCTCATTTATATCAACCATAGATAATAATGTGTCTTGGTTGGCTAGATATCTAGACAAATCAGAGGATCAAGAGTTGGATTAGTTACTTTGCCTACTTGACCAAGATGCCAATCATGAAGGTAAAGTGACTGCTAGACCAGGTTGTGTCTTTAAAATTCTGGAGTCTAGTTCAAGTATGATTTCAAACAAGAAGGTTTCAAACAGGGAACATATTGCAACTTCCAATAGGGCACACAATGCAAAATTGAGATTGTTTTTAGAAGCAGAATATGGTATGGATTTGTGATCTCTCCCACCTCCTGCATCGAGTAGAGGCAATTTTATTTCATTGTTATATGCTAAGTGTTAAAATTGGCAACTAGGGCCAAACTCCATGTGGGTCATCTTATTTATGGCAGCTGATATTTTTCTTAGATCCCTCTCATCGAGAGGTGTAGGATTGATCTAAAGATCATCCAATTTCGATAAGTATTCATGGAGATATGAATTTATTTGTGTTATGGGACAATTCGTCAAGGTCGGCCAGCAACCAAATAACCCCCATGTGTGCTCAACGTTTTAGTATAAAAGGAGGTGACTTGATAGTCATTTGTACACACTTCACTCTTGATTTCTCTCCACTTGTTTTGGGTTTTAGTGGAAGAGAAGTCTAAGAGGAGGAAGCCCTAGACGCAGGAGGAAAGGAGCCTAAGCATGAAGTCTAAACGCAGTCCTAGCAGAGCCCTAGCTCATGACAGCTCTACGCATGACCTAGATCTAGGACGCAGTCATGTTGTGAAGAAGAGATGCCCTAATCCTCTACACTATCAAGGAAGACAACCCTCATCTAATACGCTGTCCCAAGGGTGACCCTAACCGCAGTAAAAAGGCTCCCTAACTCGCTGTCTAAAGGATGCCCTAACCGCAGTCAACAGAGGCTACTTAGCCGCAGCAAAGAAGGGAGTTGTTTAGAGGTTTTCACCTACACGCAGGCTGAGTATGAAGAGGTAAGACCGCAGGTCTGTTGGGGCACATTTTATGGACATGTATCTCTGTTTTGAGCAGGCCGTGAGCATTGGAAAGGGTTGGGTAGGCCGCAGGCCTTAACACCCCAAATCAGGGCATGCGTAGGACTGTTTGAGGGTAGTAAAGTACTCAGATCAGCAGCATGGAGGTAGAGGATACTTGTGGAGGAAGCCGCAGCTGTTTAAGGGACTGTGTGGGTATGTTTTAGGGCTGACATGGGCCACAGTGATGCCCTAACCAGAACACAGTCATAACAGCAGTTGTACTCATATACTGCACATAGGAGAAGCAATGGTACATGGTGCAGCAATAGTACATGGGACAGCAATGGTACATGGTGCAACAATGGTACATGGTGCAGCATTGGTACAGCAATGGGAGAAGCAATGAGTACATGTTGTACTGTGCAACATAGTACACATAAGAGTAGCAATGCATAGCATGATGTACAGTGCACAGAGTAGTAGTGATAGTGCAGCATGGTGTAGATCAGTGTTGCTGGACATTGGTGCAGCAATGGGACAGCATGGTAATGATGGACATATAGCAGCAGCAAGAATGTATTGCAGCAGCAGGATGATGAGGTATTGCAGCATGCATTTGGGTGCAGCATAGTGCAGCAGTACAGTGATGGGTACAGTCATGATTAGTGAAGCATGATGAGATGCAGCATAGTGATGATGGGTGCAGCATGGTGCAGCACAGTGAGGTACAACATGATGATGAGGTGCAGCACAATGATAGGTGCAGCATGGTGATGGAGTCACCTTGGAGAATCAGCATGTCTTCAACTGAGTTCAGCTACCTCATGTATCATCTTCTTAGAGATGATCTATGCTCTTATTTAGATAAGTCAAGGTGTTGACTTCTGTTGTATATGTACTATCTCTCTCTCTCTCTGCTGAACCATTGAAGAACATATAAGAAGAATTGATCAAGGGTTTCCCCACATTGGGGTTTGTCCCTGGCGAGCGCTACATCTTGTGTCCTCTTGTCTTGGCTTGTCTTCTACGATTTATGTTTATGTTCTATCTACAATTTATTATTATGTTGATGTGATTGCTAATCTGGAAAAGATATTAAGCTAACTGTGAAAATTGAAATAAATTGTTCTAAGCATAGAACATACCTAAAATTAACACTAAGGAAGAGAGCATAATCAAATTTTTACTGCAAACAGTATGGAATTGATGTTGCACCCAGACATGCCATTGCTTGAGGACAAGCAATATTGGGAAGGGGGGACTGTAATGTTCATGAGGAATTAATTGGCCTAAGAAACAAAGTAACCTATCGATCCCCATAGGCTATAGTCCTCGATAAAGTGGAAAACCCCAAAATACCCAAAGTTTAGGCAAGCTTGGGGCAGTTGGGGCAAAGATGCCCAAAGTTTGGGTTTGATGTGAATCTCACCCAACAAATTAAGGACAAAAATCCCCTCAAGGAAATCTATGAAAACAAGAGGGTTGGATTCATTTGGATGATCATTGGATTGGATCATTTTTGTCTTTGTTCTTCTTTGAGCCTTAAGCTCGAAGGGTTTAAGACCCTTTTTTCTCTTAGACTAGTTTTAGTGGAGGTGATCCCACCCTACCTAGTCTCATTCCTTCTAATTTCAGTTGTGAAAGATTCCACCCTAATTAGTTTTATTTCCTGTTTCTACTTTGTTCTGGAACAGGGCTATCTCTACACAAGGAGCAGCAAAATATTTCATAGAAAGATTTTGGGGGAAAGATTTTGTGGCTAGAGGTTGGACGAATTCTTCAAAGGTTGATTATATGGATAGATTATAATTATAGTTGCTAAATCTTTGTGGAAAAACTATATGAAGCAGGTCGCAATCTCCCTGAGGTTGGAAAATTGAAGTACACCTGAGTTAGACAAATTTTCTAAGCTCAGACAATAATACTAGGGCAGCAAAGTAGTATCAGTCTATCTAAGGCCCCGAATTCTTGTAAGTGCAAGACATTCTACAAAAGGTCGAAATCCTTTTGGAGTTGGACATCATATCTCTGAGGGCTAAAACAGAGGCAATCTACGAAATAATTTTGAGGTTGGTCAAACCTTTTGAGGCAACAAAGACTTATTGAGAAGCTTTCTATGGTCTACTCCTGATCAGATCGAAGTGTTTGAGGTCTAAACCCATGTGGAGACACATTATGGCAGAGAAGAAACCTTTCTGAAGTGGGAAAAAAATCCCTCTGGACAACTTATGTGGCCAAGACTTGGGGATAGATACGTGACATTTTCCTATGATCTAGCAAAGTTTATCAGTAAGAAGAGAGGCCCTTCAAGCCAAGATCGAACCCTCACAAAGTGTTGAAGTTTATGAAGTAAACCAAGGACTTGAAGCTAGATCTTGTGGAGAAATTATGAGCAAAGATATATCGCACCTCCTCCCTGAGATTAGGGCAGCATTATGTATTATGTAGCAAGTCAAGGGTTTCATCCCATAGCAACTCTAGTCTAATCGCATTAAACTGAATAGTGTAATTGGGTATCCCAATAGGATATAGTGTTTAATTATCAAATTTTGTCGAACTTTGTATTAAAATTGTTTGGAATTACATTGAACAGGTTGAATTTATCTGAACAATTGGACTCAGTCTATGATTGTTAAAATTTTGATGTTCTATGTTGTAACAATTACTTATTACAAAACTTCTTTAAGCTGCAATATTAGTTAAGCAATTGTAGATAGAACATAAGCCAAATGCAAAATAGAAGACAGCCAAGAATAGAATGAGACACAAAGAATTTAGGTCTAATGACCAGGTCAAAACCCACAAGGGGAAAACCCAACCATTTTCTTCTTCTATTAGATATCAATTGTTCAGCAAAGATACAAAGTACAATGAGAGATCAAGAGAATAAGAAAGTTCACCCAAATCTACACAAGTTGTAATATGAAGATCACCGGTAGCAGCGACTGATGCAAACATTGAATCAACCTTCAAGTTTTGCTCTTACTCTCCAAGTATCTCTCTCTCACAATCTTCTTCAAGTCTCTCCAACTCTCTCTCTCAAGTTTGAATCCTTCTTTCACAATGCACAAGTAGTGAGGGGAGAAGATATCAGGCACATATATATAGGAGGAGCAACGAATTCATGCCATAAAGGAGGAGCATTCCTTAGAGTAACTTAGGGAAGAGTAACTTAAGCATTATGGAGAGAGGCAATGCATGCCTTCAATGGAGGAATCTCGCATGCCTTGAGGAGTGTAACTCATGCCCTTTTAGGAAGTGTAACTCATGCCATTAACAAGAGAGGGTAACGAATGCCATTAAGGAGAGGTACACATACCTTTGTAACTTATACATTTAAGAGAGAGTGTAACATATGCTTTAAAGAATGCAAAAGAGGAATCTTTTATGACATGCCTTCAATGAATGTAAGAGGAATATGCCATGTCTTTAATGAGTGCGTAAGAGAGAGTGCAATGTATCCATTAAGAGAAAGAAAGAGTAACATATGCATTAATTGAGGGAAGTTACATATGACATGATTGAGTGTCATCATTGAGTGACTTGAATTTATTTTTAATAATAATATGATAATATCATAAAGAGGATAACAGTAATAATAATATTGATGATTAAGTCAAGATTGAACTATTAGGATTGATTAATGATAAGTTAAGTGATTTTCCATCAACTATACTTGATTACCAATTGGTGCAAGGTAATTTACTATTTTTGGAAAGTCATACTTGAGATATTAGACATGACTTTCTAATTTTAGAAAGTCACTCCAGAATTGTCAGAAATGAAATTTTAGATAAGTAAATTCATCCCTGAGCTACCAATTTTCAACACTTCCTCTTAGCTAGGGAGGAATTTCTTTCTACATCAAAGATCTCTGCTTTCTTTGCTCATCTTTGTTCATCTCTGCTCTGCTTCATCTGAAACGATGATGTCTCAACCTAAAGAAGAAGAATCATCATAGGGGAGATTCATGTACCACCCTATATCCATTGATCTTTCCACCTTGACACAGACTTTGGGGGATAACCACTTAACACATGACAAGGATCGCGCACAACCAAGTCTCATCTCTGCTTGGGGGGATTACCACTTGTCAACACATGACAAGGATCGCGCACAACCAAGCTTCATCTCTGGTTGGGGGGATTACCACTTGTCAACACATGACAAGGATCACGAATAACCAAGTTTCATCTCTGCTTGGGGGGATTACCACTTGTCAACACATGACAAGGATCGCACACAACCAAGTCTCATCTTTGCTTGGGGGGACAAGGATCACACACAGCGAAGTCTCATCTCTACTTGGGGGGATTACCATTTGTCAACACATGACAAGGATTGCGCACAACCAAGCTTCACCACACCCATTGGCTAAATAGGTAGCAATCCCAACAAGCCCAGCCTGTGGGTAGGATGCATACTGGTATATACTCTTGGCAAGTCCCAGATTTGATGGTCGGGGGGATTACCACTTGTCAACACATGACAAGGATGCGCACATCCTACAATCAAGAGTTCCCTTAACCCCAGGATATCTCTTGGCTCCATTCCCAACTTGTGAGCTCAAACAAGAGGGAAGAGCATAGCTCAATGTTCTCGATCATCCATGACCGCCCCCACCAAGAAGGGTCACATCCGTCAGTCCAAGTTGCTCTTTGAATACCAAGAACTTCCCTTTCGACAAAGGCTTGGTAAGTATGTCAGTTATCTGATCATCAGTTGCAATATGATGGAGCCTCACTGCTCCTCTCTGCACCATATCCCGGATATAGTGATATTTAATCTCAATGTGCTTGGACTTGTCATGGAACACGAGATTTTCTGCAAGTCAAATCCCACTCTTATTGTCACAGTATATTACTGTCGTATCTAGTACATGCTCAAACATCTCTCCAAAGAGCTTCCTCAGACATACTGCCTCACAGCTAGCCATGCTAACAGCAATGTACTCGGATCCAGTTGTGCTAAGGGCTACAGACTTTTGTTTTCTACTCATCAAAGATATCATGGCAGATCCCAAGCTAAAGCAGCATCCAGATGTGCTCTTTCTGTCAACAAAGTTACCAACCCAATCAGCATCAGAGTACCCATGTAGTCTCACATCTCTGGGAATATATCTCAATCCAAGATTGATGGTCCCATGAAAGTATCTCAGCACATGATTTGCAGCAATCTAGTGTGCATGTGATGGCTTAATCATTTATTGGCTCAGAGTATTGACCGCAAAACATATATTCAGTCTAGTGTTCACTAAGAACATAGCGCCCTAATCAGTTGTCGATACTCAGAAGGATTAGCCAAATCAGGTCTTGCAGCTTCACCACATAATTTTTTTGAAATTCATTTCCATTGGTCTATTCATGGACTTACATTTTGTCATACCAAAAATTTCCAGAAGCTTGACAACATATTTCCTTGAGAAAGGAAAATTTCACTACATCTTTGCCATACCTCTAGGCCCAGAAAGTAGTGCATCAAATGAAGATCTTTCATTTCAAATTCAGAAGCTAACTCCCTCTTACACTGGAGGATAAGAGGTTCTCCACCTGTAAAGAATAAGTCGTCAACATATAATACCAAAATCAAAGGCATACCTTAGACCGTTTTGAAGTACAGATTTGGATCAGCATTGCTTCTAGTAAAACCAAGCTTCATCAAGAAGCTATCAATGCGAGCATACCAGGTTCTTGAGGCTTGCTTCAATCCATAGAGAGCTTTCTTCAGTCTACACATGAGTTTTCCTGTCATGTATTTCAAATCCTTGCGGTTGCTCCACAAATACTTCTTCCTTGAGGAAGCCATGTAGAAAAGCAGTTTTCACATCCATTTGGTGAAGAGTCCCGCCCTGGCTAGCAGCTAAAGCCACAATAGATCGGATGATAGTATATCGAGCAACAAGTACAAAAATCTCATCATATTCTACTCCCTCTTTTTGAGAGAAACCTCTAACCACAAATCTAGCAAAATATTTTTTAAAACTGCCATCCACACCATGTTTAATTTTGTGCAACCACTTAGAAGTCACAACAGACTTACCTTTGGGTCTTGGAAATACTTCCCATACATCATTACGTATAATGGACTCATATTCTTCAGTCATACTCGTTCTTTCATTGCTTCTTCAAAAGTGCATGGTTTAGCTTGAATAATGTTGCTTATGGCTACAACATATCCCTGGAACAGACATGGTTTCTTGCTTTCTCTGAAGGTTCCTCTGGGGGTAACATGTCTATTAGCATCTTGTAGAGTGTCACAAAGCCATAATGGTCTCTTTTTAGCAGGAGGATCACATGGAGGAGGATCCAAGGGGTCCATGGGTTCATTAGCAAGATCAAGCTCAAGCTAGGATCTTCTTTTGTATCCTTGGCATCATCCTGTCTCTCAACATTAGCAGGGTAGGAGTGTCTCTTACTTTTCCAAGAGCTGCATCTTCATCAAATGTTAGATTCCTACTAAACTCTATAGTTCTTTGACCAGGCACATATATTCTGTAAGCTTTAGAATTTTCACAATAACCAACAAATGTACCTTTCTTACCTGAAGCTTCCGACTTGGTCCTCTTTTCCTTTGGCACATTAAAGTAGAAAGGGCAGCCAAAGATCCTCAAGTGTCCAACCTCGGGCTTTTCACCAGTGAAGACTTCTTCAAGAGTCTTGAAGTCTTTGAACATGCCAAATGCTTGACCTGATTGGTTCTACTTTTTCTTGAAGGGAAGGGTCCCTTTACATGCTTTCCACTTACACACCCTTGGAAAACTCCATCATGATCCACTCTAATCTCAAGCATTCTAAAAACCATCTTTCTCACATGAGGCAATGCTTTATAATGAAGATGAGTGAACCTTCAGTACCACAGTTCACATTGATGATTACTATAATGAATCAATGCATGGATAGCTCTTCCATTGATTTTATAAACATCTTCAAATTTTGATCCCAAAGTGAAGGCATGTAATAATAATTATATATATTGACTTCATTGCCTACAATGATATTAGTTATAATCCATCTTTGATCACTGCAAAAGAAGTTAGTTTTAAAAACTATCATTTCATCATTTGCAAAAGTCATGATTCTTTCCTGCAATCACTATTGTCAGTAAACTCTAATATCAAAGCTACCAAAACCCGTAAGATTATGACCTTTCTGATCAAATATAATGTGAGAGAATCAAAATCCCCTATCTTCAACATTCAATTTCTATTAGTTATTCTTTCATAACCTTTTATGCATTATACTTCTTTTCAAAACAACACTTTCTTGCACATGCATAAACAGAAGTAAAACTACTCTTTATTTTTACATGCATCAACAAGTACTAAAACCACAACTATTAAACACATGAAACACCTTAATTACTATCTGCAAAATTACTATCATGTCTATTTATTATTGGATCAGGGAGCAGGCTTTCCTAAAAAGTGATGACCTATTTTTCCTTTCTGTTTTTTTGTCTTGGGCAGCGAAGGCAATAGATTCTCCCTCTTCATGCATAAGAATTCTTCCTCTGGAAATCATTTTGGCCTCTTCTTGACTACACTTTCCTAGAAGCTCATCATATGTGGGACAGTTATCATTGTTGCCATAAACAAAAGTAAAACTACTCTTTATTTTTACATGCATCAACAAGTACTAAAACCACAACTATTAAACACATGAAACAACTTAATTACGATCTGCAACATTACTATCATGTATATTTATTATTGGATCAGGGAGCAGGCTTTCCTAAAAAGTGATTACCTCTTTTTCATTTCTTCTTTTTGTCTTGGGCAGTGAAGGCAATAGATTCTCCCTCTTCATGCTTAAGAATTCTTCCTCTGGAAATCATTTTGGCCTCTTCTCGATTGCACTTTCCTAGGAGCTCATCATATGTGGGACACTTATCATTGTTGTTGATGGTAGTAATAAACGTTTCCCAAGTTGGAGAAATACCTCCAAGCGTAATCAGCGCTGGCTCTTTATCAAAGACATTTTCACCAACAGTTAACAATTGATCCTTGATTTTAGATATCCTCATGAAGTATGCTTCAATAGTCTCCTAGAGAATCAAGGATAATCTTCTTAGTCTTGACTTCTCTCTTCTTGTATCTAACCTTAACAGCAACATTTGAAATTTCTAGTGGTTTTGTTACCTCGCCTTCCACATATTTCAGTGCATCATGTTCTTCAAAAGTAATGTCCAATCTTGCCTTCCGTGGACCAAAATTCAAAGCATCATTCAGCTTCTCTTCATTCTTGAAGTAAGAAGAAGGCATCTTGATCAAGTCAAACAAATTTCAGCAACAAGTAAGATCTTCAAAGCAGCAGCAAGATTTCAGCAGCAAGGAGCAGCAAATAAGATTTCAGCAGCAAGGAAAGACTCCTTATTTCAGCAGCAAATAAGAAGTGGCAGCTCTTATCTTCTTGGGCTTGTCTTCACCAAAGCTCTGATACCATGTTGAAATTCTGATGTTCTATTTTGTAACAATTACTTATTACAAAATTCCTTTAAGTTGCAATATTATTTAAGCAATTGTAGATAGAACATAAACTAAATGCACAATAGAAGACAACCAAGAACAAAATGAGACACAGAGAATTTAGGACCAATAACTAGGGCAAAACCCATAAGAGGAAAACCCAACCAGATTCTTCTTCTAATAGATATCAATTGTTCAGCAAAGATACAAAGTACAATGAGAAATCAAGAGAATGAGTAAGTTCACCCAACGCTGAACAAGTTGTAATATGAAGATCACTAGTAGCAACAACTGATGCAAACATTGAATCAACCTTCAAGTTTTTCTCTTACTCTCCAAGTCTCTCTCGCTCACATTCTTCCTCAAGTCCCTCCAACTCTCTCTCTCAAGTTCAAATCCTTATTTCACAATGCAGAAGTAGTGAGGGGAGAAGATACAAGGCACATATATATAGGAGGAGCAACGAATTCATGCCATAAAGGAGGAGCATGCCTTAGAGTAACTCGTATGCCAAATAAGGAAGAGTAACTTAAGCATTATGGTGAGAGGCAATGCATGCCTTCAATGGAGGAATCTTGCATGCCTTGAGGAGTGTAATTCATGCCCTTTAAGGAGAGAGGGTAACGAATCCCATTAAGGAGAGAGAGTAACGAATGTCATTAAGGAGAGGTACGCATGCCTTTGTAACTTATGAATTTAAGAGAGAGTGTAACATATGCTTTAAAGAGTGCGTAAGAGGAATCTTTTATGACATGCCTTCAATGAGTGTAAAAGCAATATGCCATGTCTTTAATGAGTGCGTAAGAGAGAGTGCAATGTATCCATTAAGAGAGAGAGTAACATATACATTAATTGAGTTGAGTTACATATGACATGATTGAGTTCCATGATTGAGTGACTTGAATTTCTTTTTAATAATAATATCATAAAGAAGATAATAGTAATAATAATAATAATATTGATGATTAAGTCGAGATTAAACTATTAGGATTAATTAATGATAAGTTAAGTGGATTTCCATCAACTATACTTGATTACCAATTGATGCAAGGTGATTTACTATTTTTCGAAAGTCATACTTGAGATGCTAGATATGACTTTCTAATTTTAGAAAGTCATTCCAGAATTGTTAGAAATGAAATTTTAGATACGGAAATTCATCCTTGAGCTGCGAATTTTCAACAATGACTGTATGGTTGAATTATTAAATGGTTAAACTTGCACTATATGGTTTGTCATATCAGAATTATTTATTAAAGGTTACAATTATGCTAGAATAGACATATCATTTCTTAACAGAAGTATTTGGTTGAAAAAACCTAGTTGTTGATGAAAACCTATGGCAAAATTGCCCTAGTACACTACACAGTGTTCGTAATAAAGTCGACTCATTATTTTCTCTCTTCACTGTTGTGAGTATGAATATATGTACCCTAAATTCTTGCACACAAAAAGTATGTGGAGGAACCAAGATGGGCAGAAGGCCTACCTAAGGCCAAGCCAACATAAACCAACAACTAAGCAAAGCAAGCTTTCTTAGGATCTAAACAGATTTTCCAAATAGACATGGCATGTGTTTCCAATTAGGATTTTATCTTATGTTTCCAATAACAATTTCAATGACTCAACAATTTAAGACATGCTCCTTGGCCACTAGTAAGCACCAAAACCTATGTATTTCTATATGGTTTTGGAGTACAATCAATTCTAATCTTTCCATCAGTTAATACAGAACTTAACTCCCACATTGTGGAGAGAGTTTGAAAACAAATCCTTAATTTTATCAAGCATAATTTAATCTAAAATTTCAAGTCACATGTTGCATAGAATTGTTCCCCTCCCCTTTTCAACTCATATCTTATGATATTATAGGGTCATCTTGATTCCCATATTTGATCACCAATTTACCATTGTCCTTATAACATATTTGACTAGTCAATACAAAACTATAAAGTTATAGCCTATAGCTTTTCTACCCTTAGATGCCAACGATGTAGCCAACTTATTACTTGAAGTTGTTTCTTGGTATTCATCAACTTACTACATGTTTGTTAGCTTTCGGGTTACTCTAAAGTGTCTACACCATGTTTGGCTATGCTTAATGAGATTTCAAGTATATAGAGTATGATCAACTCCTAGATGGTCCATGATGGATTTGCATATTGGAAACGGTGTACTCATTGGTTGCTTGACCTCACTTGATTGCTTTCATGATATCCTTCCCTACAGCGTTGGAGATATTTAACAGCTTGGGTGACATTCTACATGATAGCCACAATGGAGATGGTTGCTTGCTTAGAGAGTGCCCTACTTAGCACCCTAAAGGAGGGTATTAGGCCCTAGAAAACATAGGGTAGTTTGGAATTAGCTCAAGGATGACTAGGTTGAAACCATGTTCACGCAAGGGGAGTTCCAACCTAGTGGAGTAAATGCCTTAGGAGGATTGATGAGGCCTTTAGAGGCTTGTAGTAAGAGCACTGAACACACCTTGTGGAGTGCCCTTGCCTTTGGATCCTTGTTTGTGGACAACATCACCCTCAAAACTCTTACATTTGTACCCTTGGAGTATAGTACTACAAGTGTGAGCCTACATGTGATTATTGTAAAGGGTATTGACCCACATTTGTATTGTTGGCCTCCCTTACCTCTCAATATATAGTGGAAGGAGAGAGTCCTTCACTAACTCATCATTCTTTGGTTCTACCTTAACTCACCTACTTAGTAGAATAGATTTTTATTTAACATACTGAGGGCCATCTTTATTAAATAAGGCCCCAAGAGGTAGTAGAAAGTGAAATTACTAAATGTAAGTGGCCTCATTAAAGAAGGTTCCATAGTTAGTGGTTGGCCTCATTAATGAAGGTCCACTAGGTGGTTAGGGCTTTGGTCAATTAGAAACCATATATTGTAGTAGAAGGTATGCAATTAGTTGTCAACTGAATATTATTTTATTTGGAGCTCTAATAATGTTGGAGGTTGCTCCCTGAAAGAGGCAAGCGAACGTTGCATCTAGTTTGTGTATCAATAAAGCGATATTCCATCTATTTTTCTCTTAATATTCTATTTCAACTAACAAGGAACACCAAGGAAGTATCAAAGCACTTTCTTGTACAACACATGCTCCAAATTTAGAAAAAAAAATAGGTTATACATGTGTTCCAACACCTTTAAATAACACAAAGATATGTCATTCAGCGCGTAAGCATGTAGTAAGGGAAGAATACAGTGTTGAAAACATGGTGTTGGAAAAAATATCACTGAGGGTCTAGAAAAGAACATTTCAGCAACAGCTGCAAAATATCAACAAATTTAGAAACAAAAATGATGAAAAAAAGTCAAAAAATTTGCTTTTATGCGCCTTTGTCTATGGGAGGGAAATATTTTCATTCATCACGCAAAAATATCGCGATATTTGTAGGCAATATTATCGTTTTACTAAAAAAATTGAAACATCGCAATAGTATCATGATGTTTGCAACAATGGAATAAACATACAAAATACAAGAGGCATCACCTAGTTGGACACATTTGTAACCTTTGTTGGTACCCTTTCAAGTAGTATTGCATCAAACAACACTTGTAAATAGAATTGTCTTCCACGTACCTCTAGGTGTATCAAAAGTCCCCTAAGCGCAACTATAACAAATATTACATAATCTTGTTAGCAATATTATTGTTATAGCACAGCAAGAACAAAACTAAGGGAGATCTCTCACATACCAGGCAATCAATAGTACAGTTAAGGGTATAATTTATCCTCCTTAAATGGTGTCATGAAAGATTCAGCCGAATACTATTGTTGGAAACCCTCCCATATATTAGAGAATTATAACACTTAACACTCCATCTTTAGGACCCTAAAACCCTTTACTCTCACTACAAACCCTAATTTTGCAACAAATATAGTGAAATTTGCAATATAAGGAATTTTGGACTTTTAGCAGGGAGTAATACTCCCCCCCCCCCCAAAAAAAAAAAAAATCAAAAAAAGTCCATTATGGGAGACCTAGCTCGAAATAATCCTTGTTGAGAATTATAGCTCGAATCGGAACTTCCACATGTTTAGTGTGAAAAAATGAGTAGTTTGAGATATTTTCTAAAAATTATTTTGGAAAAGTACTTCTATTTTTAGAAAAAAATAATTATATTTTGTAATTGAATTTTGTTAAAAAGTGTGTTATTTTTAGCAATTGAGTCTCACATTGTACCCCTATTTTTCATATTAGAGGGGAAATTAGTAACTTGAACATTTAACCATTGTTGCCACAAAGGATCTCATAACGTTGCTACCAAGAAAAACCCCCTAGCCTAATATGATAGCCCGCAAATCATATCAAGCAAGGTTAGCCAGGACTCGAACTAAGGTGGGTAGCGTTATCATAGTGAGTCCCAACTACTAAAATGGACCTCTTTAAGGTAGCCTATGGACAACCCACCCGCCTTGGATCAATGATCTCATACTTGCCAAGCCTCTCTAAGGTACGGGTGGTGGACAACACCTTGACATTCTACTAACATTCTCAATACCCTCAAAGATAATTTGGTGTAGACTCAAAATCGCATGAAGCAACGGAATAATCAACATTGCTCTGAATGCCATTTTGATGAAGGTGATCAGTTGTCCAACCACATAAGCAAACCTCACCTAAGGAGAAAAGCCACTAGAAGTTAGCTTATAAGTTCTATGGACCCTATACTATACTCAAATGTATAGGTCCAGTGGCATACAAATTGGCTCTACCCAACCATTCTAAACTCCGACCAGTTCTTGCATGTATCCTACTTGAAGAAAGTACTTGGGTCTAATTGCAGAGGTCAAACCAGCCTTCCGAAATTGAATGAGGAGAGTTCCATTTAGTTGCAGCCTCAGGGCATTTTGAAATTTGGACAAACATGAGTGTCGTCTTTGCCAGCGCACTATCTAGGATGTTTTGATCCAATGGACAGATACACAGATTAAAGATATTAAATGGGAACTAGCAGAGATTCTCCATGAATTTCCTCATTTCCAGCCTTGAGGACAAGGCTACTTTGTAAGGGAGAGGGCATGCTAAGGTCCCACCCTAAACTCCCTTCATTAGTGGAATGGATTGTAACTTAATGTATTGAGGGCAAACTCTATTAAATTAAGGCCCCACAAGGTAGTAGAGTGTGAAATAAATAAATCTAAGTGACCTCATTTCAGAAGGTCCACTAGTTAGTGGTTGAGGCCTCATTAATAGAGGCCCATTAAGTGGTTATGGTTTTGGTCAATTAGAAATTTATACATTGTTTTGGTCACTTGAATAGTCAATTTTCAAGTGAATATTATTTTAGTTGGAGCTTTGCTCATGTTGGAGGTTGCCCCTTCAAATAGGTAAGTGAACACTACATCTAGTTCTAAATACCAATAATATTTATTCCATCCGTTTTGCTTTGAATATTCTATTCCAACTTTCGACTAACAAGGAACAACATATTGTCATTCATTCTTATGTAGAGATGTGATCAAGAGGCGGGCACTATTGTTCCTCTCTCTTTCTTGAAACTTCTTATCTACGTTACTGGATCTGGCAAGTCTACATCCAAAAGTGGCGTTTCTAGGTATCCGATCCAGATTCGGATCTGGATCCGGCTGAACCGGCTGAGAAATGGCTAGGTGGCGGATCTGGATTTTCGGGAAACGGATCCCATCTTCCATAAACGGATCCCTCAAATCAGAAACGGATCCTTCTAAGTCAAGCCGGATTTCAAACAAATTTCATTTAGGTTTTTAAATTTTAGGTTTCTTTCTTGGTTTTTGATCGGGTTTTTCATTAACCGAAGTAGGCCCTCTCACTCCAAAAGCGACTGTTCTTGAATTTTGTCGGCACTCCAAAGGTGCGCAGCATTCTTGAATCTTGTCAGCGAACATTCTTGAATCTTGTCAGCGAACATTCTTGAATCTTGTTGGGACTCGGCACTGAGCAGACAACCTCCAGCACTCGGCTCCACGCAGACAGGTTTCGACACTCTGCTCCACAAGCTCCACGTTCTAGTAGACAAGCTCCGCCTCCAGCAGAAAGGCTCCGCCTCCAACAGACAGGCTCCAGGCTCCACGCAAACAGTGTTCTCCGGCTCCACGCAACAACCGATGACTGCACAGTACTCTCCAGCTCCACGCAAACAACTGACGACTGCACACTGCACAGTGCTCTCCTACTCCGGCTCCACGCAAACGACCCCGACCCTACCTCCACAGCGACCGAGACTAACAAAAAATTAAATTGCACAGTGCTCGGGACAGGTGTTAAAAAACTAAAATAGCACAGTGTGTGTTCTCTAGCTCCGGCTCCACGCAAACGACCCTGACCCTACCTCCACAGCGACGGGTGACTTAAAAAAAATTAAATTACACAGTGCTCTTGGGACAAGCGTTAAAAAAATTAAATTGCAATGCTCTTGGGATAGAGGTGTTCAAAAAATTAAATTACAGGGATGTGTTAAAAAAATCAAATTGCACAGTGCTCTCAATCTCAGGACAGGCGTTCAAAAAAACAAATTACAGCGACAGCAACAGAGGCGTTAAAAAAATAAATTACAAGGAAGGAGATAGAGCAAGGGTCTGAATTTTGACAGTTTAGTTTCAGAAAGCATTATATAATACAAAAATTAAAAAATTTTAAATCCCTGCACGACAAATGCACAGTGGACTCTTAGGTGTACAATTAAATATTTTTTACACGTTAAACATTATGATTAAACATTGTACATTAGTTTTAATTTTATGTATTTTAAATTTTAAATTATTGATAATAAATTATAATTTTTTATATGCAGTCAGTCACACCTACAACTTAAAGAAATGGAACCATTAAGGCGGAGTGAAGGGGAAAACATCAATACAGACCCAAAATCTCCTTTATGGCAATATGTGGAGATTATTGGAAAAAATCCTGGAGGTGGTTCTTATAAATGGAAGTGCAATGAATGCCAAGATATAAAAAATGGCTCATATACTAGAGTGAAGGCCCATCTGACTGGACAAACTAACAAGGGTGCAAGTATGCACCGAGCCAAAAGATGCAAATGGAAAACCTGGCCAACGTTTGAGTCTTGGAAAAATAAAATTTTATGCATCTTTGCAAGATGTTGCTGATAGGAAGCTTGCCAAGGGAAAACACCCTGTGCAAAGCTCTACAACTAGGCCTCCATTGCTATCTAGGCGTGCTACCACAACTAATAAAAGGCCCACTCTAGGCCCTCTTGAAGCAACTTTCAATAACCAGGGTAGAGACATAGTCGATAAACATGTAGCTCGTTGCATATATGCAAATGGGCTAGCATTCAATTTGGTGCGTTCTCCTTATTGGCATCAAATTATTAAGGCAATTAATGAAGTGCCAAAAGGGTACAAAAGCCCTGGATATGAAAAGGTTTGCACTACTTTGTTGACATCAGAGAGACAATCCGTGGATAGACAGCTACAGGCAATCCGGGATACATGGGCAGAAACAGGGGTGTCCATCATTTATGATGGATGGAAAGACCAAAGAAACTGCCTGTTAATTAATGTTGTTGCAGTATGCCCCCAAGGGGCAATGTTTTTGAAGGCTGTCGATTGCAGTGGAATAGAGAAAGATGCATCTTTCATATCCACAATTCTTATTGATGCAATAGAAAGTGTGGGGTCACATAATGTTGTCCAAGTCATTACGAACAACACACAGGTTTGTAAAGTTGCAGGTTTGATTGTGAAGGGTCAATATGATCACATCTTTTGGACTCTGTGTGCAGTACATTCATTGAACCTTATGATTGCCAAGATTGGTGAGATTGAATGGATTAATGAAATATATGTAGCAACAAAGAAATCCAAATGTTTATAACCAATAATTCAATGTCCCAGGCCATATATCGAGGTTTTGCAAAGTTGGAGCTATTGAAGGTACTTTTTTTTTAATCAATATTATTTCAAATTTGTATTGGAAATTCTTAATTTTAATTACAATTTTATATATGATTTCTCATTTGAGATTTGATTTTTTGTCATTTTGAAACTTGTAGGTTGTTGAAACTCGTTTTGTCTCCCACACTCATGTCATAAAGAGGCTTGTGGAGGTGAGACAAAGCATTACAAGCAATGGTCATTAGCCCTCTTTGGGAATCATGGAGGACTTCCACTTTTGATAGAGGGCAAAAAATCAAGTCCATCATTCTTGATGATGCATGGTGGGACAAGGTCCGATACCTTTTGCGGTTTACTGAATCAATCTTGACCTTGATCAGAGCATTTAACACGAATACACCTTGCTTGGGGGAAGTTTATGAAAAAATTGATAGTATGTTGAAAAGGATAAAGGAAATTATCAGGGTAAGTGAAAATGACCCTTTTGAAACATTCTATTATGAAGTGAAGGACATAGTTACAGAAAGGTGGAACAAAATGACCACACCATTACACCTTTTGGCCTATGCATTGCACCCCAAATATTATCATTCCAAAATTTTGTCTTTACCTGGTAGAACAGTGCCAAACAAGGATTCTGAAGTGGTACAAAGATACAAGACAGCTTTGAGGAAAATTTATAGAGATGTGGGAGTTGCAATGGAAGTATGCCAAGAATTTGGAGGATTTGTACAATCTACTGGTAGCTTTTCAAATCCAGTAGCTATGGATGATCAAGGGCATCTTGATCCTATTACTTGGTGGGGCTTCCATGGTGGGAATAGCATTCATCTCTCCACTCTAGCTACCAAGTTGTTATCACAGATTGCTAGTTCCTCATCAGCAGAGAGGAATTTGAGTAAATATGGCTTCATCCATTCAATGAAGCAAAACAGGCTAGCAGCGGCAAAGGTTGAGGATCTTGTGTATGTTCATTCCAACCTACGTCTTCTATCACATGTTGAACCAAAGTATAAAAGAGGTCCGAGCAGGATGCGGGATGTGGAGCCTGAGATCTCTGACTTGAACCTGACACTGAATGCCATGACTCACCTCAACCTACTTGAAGATATTGTTCCACCACCAATCCAGCCTATTGATGCAACTTCCTACATTCCAAGACCCCCATCATATATTCATGATGTAGATTTGCAATATGCAGAAGATAATGCAGATCCATTTGAGAATATATAAATGTATTATTATCATTTATGATATTATCCTTTTTGTATGAGGGAGGATGCATCATTTCAGTGTTTCAGTCTTCATATTTATAATATATCTAATGGTTCAATTCCAAAAGTGTTTGATGGTTTCAGTGAGCATTTGATTTTTGAACTCTAAAAGTGTTTTTAAAATTTTTAAAATATTATTATATTTTAATTTGTTTGTTCTTGACGTATCCTTGCCATATCCAGATCCTGGAATTTTAAAAAACTAGCAAATCTGGATCCAGATCCGTATCCGAATCCTCGTAACTTAGCTTCTTATTTACTTTATCTCTCCTCGTCTAGGCTTCTCTTTACCTTCTTGGAGCATCTTAAGTCTAGGGTTAGGACCTCCTTGGAGCATCTTAAGTCTAGGGTTAGGGTTTCATCCCTTAGATATTAGGGTTTAGGATCTACTTGGAAAAGAGAAGAAGAAGAGGAGATGTCTTGCCTCAAAGGGCATGCTTGTGTGATGCGTGCTTGTTGGAGCTCCTCAGCATGAGTTTGGGTTTCTTTGTTTTCCTTAGATAGGGTTTTACGAGCTACTGGATTGTGCTAGCCTTCTGATAAAGCTATGGTATGCACATGAACTTCATCTTCATGCATATCAACGAAGTTTTTTTCTATCCAATGTTTGTGTAATCGTAGACTTGATTTTCAGCCATCTATATTATTCATGGTTTGTAATTTCAAGCTCTATATGTCTTGCTGATTTGACATAAGGTAAGGTTAAATATGTTAAGTGATTTAACATTATAATTGAAGAATATAAGGGAATATTTGCTGCTGTTTTTACAGCTGTCATAACTGGTTTTCAAATATGTTATATGCATGATAAGATTGCCCTAGAGGGATGAAACTTACTGGAACACAATGGTATCTTTTCTCTTGAATTGCCTAGTGGATTTGGATTGTTAAAAATTAAAATATAGTCCGTTGCTGCAGCTGTTTGGTTTATATTTAACAACAGCCCTAAAGCTGAAATTTCAGAGTGTTAAAATCCAGGAAACTCTTAGTTAAGAGGTGAAATTTCTGAACTCCAAATTGAGCAAAATTTCTACAATATCGAGGCACAATTTTACGTCTCAAGTCAAGCACATTGTGACACGTGCAATAAGCATTCACCGACCACTTATGAGTCCTTTGCTTCATGGAACAGATTGTTTCATAGAAATTATTAAATAAAGGCTCAAAAATTTTGTTTATTCCCAGCGTTCAAACTTGGACCCGCATTCCTTGCTTCCTATAAGACTTAATCTTGAATTTCATTTGGTTCAATGCAATCTCTAACAATTGGCGAGGCTGCCTATACTATGTCAAATTTGTGACCTTCTGCTCAATCTTGGAATGATTGTCTCACCTCTATCTTTTCCATGTTGAATTTTACATTGCTTCGTATTCTCTAATTGGCACAATAACATCAGAAATGCCAATATAATGCCCACATCCCATTTAAAATCTTGAACATAGAACATTGTGTAAGTTATTTTCTCTGCAAACATGGACTCTCTGAAAGTTTACTTAACTGATGGTTAGGGCAATAAAGGTGCTTGCTAATATCACAACTTCAACCCCTCCACTTTAACATCTGGCAAATTGCACAAATCATTCTCCTTGTGTTTTTAGCAGGAAACCCTTTTATAGGCAACCAACTTCATCCCCACCATCAGCAAAGACCCAATCTACAGACAGTAAGCAAAACTCACACTTATAGGAAGAAGACCTAACCTTTCCAACAAGCAGTCAATCCTATAGAAATACATGTGAGTGCACTTTCAGGTGGGAGCTCATCACCTGGGGAGCAAAAGTACCAAAAGAAGAGGTAAGCAATTGACCAGGCAGCAGTCACAATGTCACATGGTTTTCTTATTTTTCCCCTTTATCCTAGTTCAGAAAACATTTATACCAATGTAATGAAAGAACCGTTGAAAATTTCAAAATAATCTTCCTGAGAGTTGAATCAGAATACTCTTCAAGATAATTGATCGCCATAGGTGAATATTACTTCTGTGGAAACCAGTTCACTCAAGCTTCTTCCTCTAGACTTCCATCTGTTCAGATTTTCATGCAGCTTTCCTGATTCTAAAGCTGCTGGCTCTTGAGGATAGTTACACCATCTATGCCATGACCATACTGATAGCTTTATAAATCAAGCTTATAAAGTTGACTCAAACAAGTCCTGCCGCATAAAACTAAATGATCTTTATTAAAGGCAAACGTACCAACAAACATGTTATGAAAATTTATACAGATTTCCTTGACAATTATGTGGGACTAACAACACAGCACATTAATACTATAGTCATTGTGGCCCTTTACACTGTTTGAGATCAGTTAGATAGTTATTATCATTTGATATGCATAGCTATCACATTCTGTTTGGGATGAACATGTTGAATACTTGAATGGCTTCGATCTTAAAACCAAATGCATAGTATTGATTTTCACATCATCTCTGTTAGGAAATATTTAGTAGAGCTTGCTTTTAGTTATTGATGAAGATAACTTTTTCAGAGCAACCTTCTCCAAAGAGCTTACAACAGACATAATACAAAATGAATGAAAAGTAAGATGTAAATATTTGCCTTACCAGTGCTCCTTGCACAAGCTCATATGCCTGCCAGACAACAACCAACCAAAAAATATATTGAATAAGGCACATTCTGTAGTTATTTTTAATATATGAAACCCTTAAAAGTTATCAGAAAAAAATAAGCCACCATCACAGGCTAAATGGCTAATATCTCGATGCAGGGCAACATACCAAAACTCCAGAAGGTAAAGAAGTTTTCTGGCTCAACCAAGGCCTGTCATCAACTAATGTCATACAAATAGGTCCGAATGATCTTCTGACCTTACAAGGCACCATTTGAGACTGCCGGAGTGGTAGAGAAGAATCCGCGAAGATTTGAGACTGCAACACAGGCTTCAAAGACTTGAAAAGATTATAAATGCTGTGATTCCGAACTAATATAGTTTTACTGTTTAGCATTTTCAGATTTACAGCATGATCATTCCCTCACAAACCATCCTTAAAGTCCATATATAAAATTCTGTTCAACAAGACTGCCAATAGCTTCATATAGAAGACACCCTCATACAGAACAATATAATGTAAACATGATAACATAATGACCATAAGAAATTATGAATTTGAAAATCATGCCTAGATTTTTGTAGCAAGTCTTAGGATGATGTATCATTTACATATTGATCCTTATGATGGTGAGCTTGTATTAAGTACTTGTATCTATGCATGCAACATGTCAAGTGCATATGGTTGAAAAAACTAGATAGACATGCAAACCCCTTTCCTACGTGTCTCTAATAATGAGGTGACTTGTTAAGGGAAGGGTTGTACAATTGTTAATGAGTTGTAAACACATGAGGAGTGAGTCAAATGTTGGTAGAAGACACTAGAAGTGGAACATGTTGGTTGTAGGCTCTAGGACGTGTGCTGGACCTAAAAACCTAAAGTCTTAAGGTATTATTAACATTCAGGGAGGTTCATCAAAGAGTTGAATGAACTATGTATGTGAATGACTTCTTACTAAACTAGTGGTTACAATGGTTCCGTACCCATGTATTCTAGTGAATGGTTGTTCCTTCATATGGACATTGACAATTTGGTGATGCACACATGAATGAGGTACAAGAAACGTCCTTTGTTTTGGGGGTACATTTGTTGTTGAACCCTAAACAAAAACAAAAAGTTAAAACAAATAAAAATCCAAGTCTGATCAGACAAAGACAAATTAGTATCCAAGTTGGACCACACGAAGACTTGCTAAGTGTAAGTGTCTTTATTTTCTGAAAGAGCATTCGTTGCACTAAAACCAAATGAAGATGAAGACTTGCCAGATATTGATCAAGACAGATACTCAGTAAGAGGGGATGTTGGAATATGGCATAGTTCCTATTTGTCTTATAAGATAGTTTGTAATACTCATAAATGTCCTTTGTTTTGGGGGTACATTTGTAGTTGAAGGCTAGATAAAGACAAATTAGTATCCATCTTGGACCACACAAAGACTTGCTTGGTGTAGGAGTCTTTATTTTCTGAAAGAGCATTTGTCTTTATTTTCTGAAAGAGCATTTGTTGCACTAAAACCAAACGAAGATGAAGACTTACCAAATATTGATAAAGACAGATACTCACAAAGAGGGGATGTTGGAATATGTCATAGTTCCTGCTTTCTTATAAGATGGTTTGTGATACTCATGGTTGTGTAATCACATGTTTTGCATTTTTCAGGGGTTCATCAAAGAGTTGCATGAACTATGTATGTGAATGACTTCTTACTAAACTAGCGGTTACAATGGTTGGGTACCCATGTATTCTAGTGAATGGTTGTTCCTTCATATGGACATTGACAATTTGGTGATGCACACGTGAATGAGGTACAAGAAACGTCCTTTGTTTTGGGGGTACATTTGTTGTTGAGCCCTAGACAAAGACAAAAAGTTAAAACAAATAAGAATCCAAGTTTTATCAGACAGAGACAAATTAGTATCCAAGTTGGACCACATGAAGATTTGCTAAGTGTAAGTGTATTTTCTGAAAGAGCATTTGTTGCACTAAAACCAAATGAAAATGAAGACTTACCAGATATTGATCAAGACAAATACTCACTAAGAGGGGATGTTGGAATATGGCATAGTTCGTACTTGTTGTAATACTCATAAATGTTCTTTGTTTTGGGGGTACATTTGTTGTTGAAGGCTAGATAAAGACAAATTAGTATCCAACTTGGACCACACGAAGACTTTCTTGGTGTAGGAGTCTTTATTTTCTGAAAGAGCATTTGTTGCACTAAAACCAAATGAAGATGAAGACTTGCCAAATATTGATCAAGGCAGCTACTCACTAAGAGGGGATGTTGGAATATGTCAGTTCCTGTTTGTCTTATAAGATAGTTTGTGATACTCATGGTTGTGTAATCACATGTTTTGCTTTTTTCAGGGGGGTTCATGAAAGAGTTGAATGAACTCTGTAAGTGAATGACTTCTTACTAAACTAGTGGTTACAATGGTTGGGTATTCATGTATTCTAATTCTAGTGAACGGTTGTTCCTCCATATGGACATTGACAATTTGGTGATGCACACATGAATAAGGTACAAGAAACGTCCTTTGTTTTGGGGGTACATATGTTGTTGATCCCTAGACAAAGACAAAAAGCTAAAACAAATAAAAATCCAAGTCTGATCAGACAAAGACAAATTAGTATCTAAGTTGGACCACATCAAGACTTGCTAAGTGTAAGTGTATTTTCTGAATGAGTATTTGTTGCACTAAAACCATATGAAGATGAAGACTTGCCAGATATTGATCTAGACAGATAGTCACTAAGAGGGGATGTTGGAATATGACATGCTTCCAACTTGACTTATAAGATATTTTGTAATACTCATAAGTGTCCTTTGTTTTGGGGGTACATTTGTTGTTGAAGGCTAGCTAAAGACAAATTAGTATCCAACTTGGATCACACAAAGACTTGTTTGGTGTAGGAGTCTTTATTTTCTGAAAGAGCATTTGTTGCACTAAAACCAAATGAAGATGAAGACTTAACAAATATTGATCAAGACAAATACTCACTGAGAGGGGATGTTGGAATATTTATATGTCATAGTTCCTGCTTGTCCTATAAGATAGTTTGTGACACTCATGGTTGGGTAATCACATGTTTTGCTTTTTTCAGGGGGTTCATCAAAGAGTTGGATGAACTATGTATGTGAATGACTTCTTTCTAAACTAGTGGTTACAATGGTTAGGTACCCATGTATTCTAGTAAATGGTTGTTCCTTCAAATGGGCATTGACAATTTGGTGATGCACACATGAATGAGGTAGAAGAATCGTCCTTTGTTTTGGGGGTACATTTGTTGTTGAGCCCTAGGCAATGGCAAAAAGTTAAAACAAATAAAAATCCAAGTCTGATCAAACAAAGACAAATTAGTATCCAAGTTGGACCACACGAAGACTTGCTAAGTGTAAGTGTATTTTCTGAAAGAGCATTTGTTGCACTAAAACCAAATGAAGATGAAGACTTGCCAGATATTCATCAAGACAGATACTCAGTAAGAGGGGATGTTGGAATATGGCATAGTTCCTACTTGTCTTGTAAGATAGTTTGTAATACTCATAAATGTCCGTTGTTTTGGGGGTACATTTGTTGTTGAAGGCTAGATAAAGACAAATTAGTATCCAACTTGGACCACACAAAGACTTGCGACTTGCTTGGTGTAGGAGTCTTTATTTTGTGAAAGAGCATTTGTTGCACTAAAACCAAATGAAGATGATGACTTACCAAATATTGATCAAGACAGATATTCACTAAGACGGGATGTTAGAATATGTCATAGTTCCTGCTTGTCTTATAAGATAGTTTGTGATACTCATGGTTGTGTAATCACATGTTTTGTTTTTTTCCATGATTTGTGTCATGTAGATTGTGTCTCTAAGTGGATTACCTTCTGCTTTTGGGAGGTAGTTGAATCTCAATTGACAAGAGATCACCTCCGACAAGATTTGGTTCTAAATTGACAATGTGGTTGAAATATTCTCCCAACCAGTTGTTAGTGTGATAAGATGTTGTATCTATTAAGACAAGACCTTATTGTATTTATACGTGTTGTGTAAAATTATTTTGATGGATTTATAATCACATGTAAAGTTGTGAGGAAACACTATTTACTCTCTTTCTAACAGAATCCTGATAACAAGATTTATGAAAAGTAAAGACTCTATTAAGATTCAGAGATGTTGCATAGACTAACCCTACTAACTGCAAGCTTGGCTGCCAGAGAGTCCCGCTGCACCGCGAGATTGCGGAATACAAAACCCGATTTGACGTCTCCCCGGCCATTATTTTCTCTGTATTGACAAAATGCGAACTGAGCTCTGAAAGCCGCGCATGATGTCCCTGCCATTCTAAATAATGGCAAGCAAATTTTAAAGGGAATTAACTCATTCCCACATAAATGTCTGCCAATTTAAGGATCACGGGGCAATAACGCCAATAGTCCACTGCAGTAAACGAAATATAACAACATTCAGCACAAAAAAATAAATCTCCATGGCAATTTTAGAATAAACCTTCAAATGTAGGGGAATTTTCGGTTTCTACTCGCAATGTCGTTATTGAAGCTAGAGTGTTGACCGGAAAGAAGAAATTAAACAGAGAGCAGAGATGATTTCACCTGGAAGTCCCTTTACACCAAATCTGGTCTGAGAGTGTCAATAAAATTGGTTCGTCATGAGTATCAAACTCTGGACGTGAAGTGCCACAGGGAACGTCTAAGAAGTAAGTCTATTACAGACACTAAGTATCGTTTCCATCGTCCTTCCCCGACCCCAAAGTGTTATAGGAGTTTTTTTTGGCTTCACAGGGTGGCCATAGTCAACGTGTCCTACATGATTCTTACGTGTACCTACAATCTCCACAAATTTTATTGACTATCGGGGAACAACAAGTGTATGGTGCTGCAAGACACAGATGGGCGGCCCCAGTTGGCACCAAAACTAAGACGTTGCAATTTTGGTAGTTAACCAATAAATTCCGGAATGAAACTAACCTATCTTATTCTTCGTTATTGGTAAGGGGGACAGAGGATGAATTGATGCCTTGTGGAAGGAATTTATAAATGAAAGTCATTATCGCTGACCAGACCACACACTCCAGCTTCGCATACGAAAGTTTAAGAAATGATGATGAATCCGTGTCGGTGAAGGAACTTTCAAGATGGTGGAAATAGAACGCATTGAGTCTGAGGAATTTGGAAATGGTTTAGGGTTTTAATTTTCTATTTTGCGGGGAAAATTGTTATGTCAACGTGAAAGGATATATTGTCTTCTTAAAGTGTGATTTAGTAAAATTTCAAAATCTCTTCAGTAAAATTTCAAAATCTCTTTCTTGTTTTCTTGGAGTATGATTGCTATTTCAACGATTTGGTATTCCGATTAGGTTATCTCTATCATGAGTAAATTTGTGATTTTTATTATAGTAGATGACCTATATGGTTGAAGTTTTATATTTCAAAGTGGTGGATGAGAAGTGATTTATTTACTAGATTGTTTTGGGGTTTGTTTTTCTTTTTAGTTTATATGTTCATGATTAGTCTAAGTTTTTCCATTATGGAACACCTAATAAACAAATCAAAAAATGTAATAGAGGGTAACTCAAGTTCATGTATTACTTACTTTTTATTATTGTAACTTTAGTTTATCATGGAGTTTAGTAAAAGATATCACTTTTTTTAATTGTAACTTTAGTTTATCATGGAATTTAATAAAAGATATCACTTTTAATAATCATGGAGCAAAATCTTTATACTAATCATCACCATCAACACATGTCTTGACAAGTTTATTTTAAAAGAGTCACTCCATTTTGCACCTTCACTATTATGAAGGCATGTAAAGTAAAATTAAAAGATCGTATTATTTTAATGATGGGTCATCCCTTCATTAATTCATTTCATATATTAGCTTATTTTAACTTTTGTGGCTTATTTTAATTCATGTAATAGGTTAAAAGGGGATGATGTCATGGTATAGATAAGTTTAATAATCATATTTTAAAGAGGTCAATTTTTTGCTTACATCATCATATATGGCATGTGATATAGTGTTCATATTTTGTGACGAGGGTGCTAATGCCTCACATTGACATCATCGGTTATATATATATATAATATTAAAATAATATAAATTGTAATAGTTATGAATATCAAAGACGCATGTCTTTAAGGACATGACTATTCGTGAAAGGGTATTTACCTAGGTATATATGGGACCCTCATTTGTAATCACCATCATCTCGTATCTTCAATATAATTCTTATATAATATATTTGTCCTATAATGGATATTTACATATACCAGATCATCTAAAGTAGTATGTTGTGTATACGAACTCTGTTCATTACATTGGTATGAGAACATTCCTCTGAGTATACAAACTTTGTTTGTTACATTGGTATCAGAGCATTCCTCTGAGTATACGAACTTTGTTCGTTACATTGGTATCATAGTCATTCAATCCTCTGGCTACTCATCTGTTGCATAGAGCCAATCTGATCCAGGTCTTTGGCTATTGACATTCGTCAACCTTGTTGTCATTGAAGCATTTCGCTATAAAGAGTTTAGAGTTTCTCCATTTCACTAATTTCATCATTCAGGCATTTGGCAATTAAAAAAAAATCAAGAAAAAAAAAAAGAAAGTAAGTTCAAAGACATAGTTCTAATGACATTGTTCTTCTTTTAACAATTTCAATTTATCATTAAGCAATTACACTTCAGAAATACAACCATAAACCATAAGGACAGTAGAGATCACAATGCACAAAAAAAAACACATTATTTACCCTGGGAAAAGCCACTTGGGGGAAAAGCCAACAACGTTTTTCTTAGAAAAGTTCTTCAATTCAACAAGAGATACATCTAATGTGATTAGTCAACTATGCCAACAAAGATAACGATCAAACTTGGTCCTCATCCCCCAAGTCAAACTTCTACTCTTCAAGATTTCATCCTTCTCATATTTGCCCAGAATTTTGGCTTGTAAAGAAGCTGCCCAAAATTTCGCCCTGCCCAAAAATACCACACACGTGACTTCATGGAGAGAGAAATGAAAGATAGAGAAAGTGATATTTATAGTGGTATGTGTATCCAGAATGGGTGTGTCTCTTCACTGGTCCGACTTGACTTGAGGTAGGGTCGACTTGACTATCTTACAACCAAAAATTCAAATTTCAAATTTTGAAAATTTCTCTTTTAATTTTGACATGAAGAACATGTCTTATATAAATTCTTTCAAGGGCTAAATAATCAAAATGACATGAAGAAAATGTCTTACAAATTCTTTTTACATTACAAGAGAAAAAATATAATTATGAAGACTGAACATAGCTACAAAAATTCAACACTCCCTCTTAGCTAGGGAGGTATTCATAATGACTAGACATATGTTCTTCTTGTGAACAATTTCTCTAAGAAAAGGTTATCACAAATCATCATCAATCAACTACCATAATTCTGGCCAAATAAATTTGACACATGGTAGGATAATAGCATAAAAAATTACCATAATTTTGGTCAATCATCTATAACACATGGTGGATCAAAAACATCAATAGGTTGCCATAATTATGGTGAGTACTCCTGACACATGGCACATCATTAGCATCAAATAGTCATCATAATTTTGGTTTATGTGACACATGGTATACAAACTAGCCTTGGTTCACCATCATTTTGGTTGGTACCTGATACATGGTGATCCCCAAAGGCCACACTCTAACTGAGTAATTCTAGGCCTGATGCTAATGATCTTGATGCTGGAAAGGCCACACTCTATTAGAGTAATTTTGGGCCTCTAGGACCATTCTTCCTAATTCTAGTCATACATGACACAGGAAGAATGTCAGTCCACTGTCGAACCATTCTCCCTAATCAAAGTACTTGACACAAGGATAATATCCCTAATGTTGGTCACAATAATTGACATAGGGAGAATGTCATTCCACTATGTTATCTCATCAACACTTCCTCTGTTAAAAATAGCAACAAGAAATCCTAATTAAATTTGTCCTTGAATAAATTAGGAATTAAACCAAAATTCTATTCTCATAGTAACTTGTAATAGTTAACTAAGTTAATTTGACTTAGTTGGCTCAATAAATTTGAGTTGGAAGTCTATCTAGAGTCATGTAGAGTGATTCCTAAATTTTAGGGGTCCAGGTTTAGTTCTTTTGAGTTGTAATTAATTAACTCAGTGTAACAGAGTTATAGTTAGTTAAACTAGTTCAAACAGTTGGAGGAACTAGTAGGAGGTCTAGTAGTGAGGAGTAGCTTCAATGCAGCTTCACTTCTCCACTAGTTAACCGAATATTCACTCATAAATAACTCATGCATGTTAGTTTAGAGGAAGACCCAGTTGAGATTAGAGTTCAGGGATAGTGTACTATCAGTTGTATAATTTTCTGAGTTGTACAGATGGTGCATGCAATCAGTAGAAGTCCTATGATGGATTGCACAGTTGTGGTGAGGGATTTTCCCAATTAAATATGGGCTAATTCTCTTAGGAATTGCGCAAGGAAGTAGGGGCTTGGTAGGCAACAGAATTGGCTAAGTGTTGGCTTGAGTTGGTTTGTGAAGCAGAGAGATGGATTGTACTTTTGCAGGAATTATTCGAGTTGAACAAGCAATGTATTTTCTTCTCGGATCTTCTGGTTAATGTAATATAGATAGTTAGGGTTTAGAGCAGTGTCTTTCCTTGGAAAAATATTATGTTATGTGTGATTGAAAGTATTCCTTTTTTTCTTAGTGATTTCATCAATCAATTTTTGTTTCCGCTGATGAGTAGAGTAGATTCAAGTCTTTTGTTTTAGCATATTACATAAGAAGTTTGAATCTACAAGTAAAAATCTACATGGTATCAGAGCTGAAGACATTATAGAAGAGGAGAATACAAGTTTGTTGTGCAGGTGAAATCGAATTTGCAGTTTCATACTTCAGAGTCAACAGGATGTCATTCTACAGTTTGAGACTTGAGTATGCCCTAGAGGGCAGCTCAAATTACATAGCTTGGAAGGACATGATGGAGGCAGTGTTGGAAGACAAAAGGCTGAAGGAATTCATAGATCATGATATTCCGAAGCCTCCAACATCCATTAGGGGAATTTTGAGGTCTAAAATGGGCCTCCTAAGGAAATTATAAAATAATAGTGGAAATAATAAAATAAGATTATATTACATCATCAAATTTTAGAGGGAAAAAAAGAAAAAACTATTTTTCCAACTCGTACTTTCAATTTATCTCCCTATGAGTTTACTCAAATTTTGAGCGGAAACACTCGTTGGATGAAAAATCTGATTCCTCATCCAAGGAGTACCCATGTTGCATACTTTCGATGGACCCTACTACCGAAAAAATGAGAAATACATGAAAATTGTCATTGCAATCACGTTTTTTCACATATTTCTCATTTTTCGTGTAGCATGCTCCATCAAAAGTATGTAACATAGGTACTCCTTGGATGAGGAATTAAATTTTTCATCCAACGAGTATTTCCGCTCGAAATTTGAGTAAAACCTTAGGGAGATAAGTTGAAAATACAAGTTGAAAAAGTTGTTTTATTGTTTTATTATTTTTTAATCTTTTTACCTTTTTACTCCAAAAATGGTGAATCATCCTCCATGGTTGACATCATCATCTTGAATCTTATTGGTTCTTATAAAGTTTATTTTTGTTGTACATTTTTCTTAGGAGGTTCATTTTAGACCTCAAGATTCCCCTAATGCGATGTTAAATATTTGGATGAATGGAGAAAGTGTGTGGCAAAGGCGAGAAGGATTATCCTAGAAGGAGTTTGAGATCATATTGTCTCGAATCTCCATGGCAAGGAAACTCCATTTGCAATGTGGAAGGCATTGACGGACCTGTTTCAAAATAGCAGTGGCCACAGGAAGATGGCACTAAAGGACAAGCTCAGAAAGATCAAGATGGAGAAGGGCGACTCAATTCATAAGTACTTGACCAAGTTCACCCAATGTTGGGATGAGCTTGGAAGTGTCAGGATTATTGTAGCAGAAGATGATATGGTGAGCCTAACTCTTCTAGTACTTTCCAAGAGTTGGCACAGTTACCAGGACTTAGTTAATGGGAGGGAGAAGCTACCAGAGTGGGAGCGATTGTGGTCCGACTTGGTATAGGAAGAGATTTGACGGAACACCAGAGACAGATCCTCATCAAAGCATGATGATGAGGAGAATTGTGCCTTAGCTAGTAAGGAAAAGAAAGGGAAGGGGAATTCATCCCATTCCAAATCAGATTCTTGTTAAGGTGGCAAGAAGAAGGACATGTCGAAAATCAAGTGTTTCACTGTCACGAGCTGGGACACTTTGCCACAAAGTGTCCGCACAAGAAGGCCAGTAAGAAGCCCTCAAGAGGAGCGGCAGGTGAAGCTCTTGCTTCACAGTTTGAATTGGATTTTACCCTCATCACTTGTATGGTGTCATCGATGATGGGTAGTGTGTGGTACCTGGACAGTGGAGCTTCATTCCATATGACCGGTAACAAAGAGCTCTTTAGTAACTTGGAGGAGAAGGATCTCCAGATGCATATCGAGATGGGTGATGATGGGAGGTATAGCACAACTAGCATCGGTACAGTTACCTTTCAGAGGGAATCTGGTTCTCCCCTTACTTTGCGAGATGTTACGTACGTTACGGGTTTGAAGAAGAACTTGGTTTTTGTTGCATGTTGGAGGATAGAGGTTATGATGTGATATTTAGTAAGGGAAAGGCATTCCTTCATCACATAGCCACAGGACAGGTGAAGCGGATAGGGGTTCGAGTGAAGAACCTCTACAAATTGGAGGTAGAAGACTACGTTGCTTTGAGCACTAAAGCAAAGAAGGTGCAAAGTCGAGACATCGGTGAGTTGTGGCACAAGAGATTGGGTCATTTGCATCATGGCGCTTGAAAGACCTTGCAGCAAATATCTACAGGGATTCCCAAGGGTACACTAGAGCGAAGAAACACAAGGTCAGGTTTGGGGGCAGAGGGTTCTCTCAGGTGGAAGGGATTGATTACGATGAGACCTTTTCTCTTGTAGCAAGGTAATCATCAATCAGATCCATTCTAGCACTGTCAGCGCATATGGGATGGAAGATACATCAAATGGATGTAAAGACAACATTCCTCAATGACATGATTGAGGAAGAGGTGTATATTGAGCAGCCTAAAGGATTTGAGACCTTCAACAGAGAGTCACATGTGTGCAGACTCAAGCGAGCGTTGTATGGACTGAAACAAGCACCCCATGCTTGGTACACCAGGATCGATAGTTATTTCATTGGGTTGGGCTTCACCAAAAGTGAAGCAGATGTGAACCTTTACCATATTGTGGTTGAAGGTAAATTGTTGATTATTGTTTTATATGTCGACAATTTGATTCTGACAGGTGATGATAAGTTGATCAAGTCTTGCAAAGAGGATCTTGTGATCCGGATTTAAACAGGTACGCAACAAATTACAGATATAACCACAAATACAAATATGCAACATAAATAATGCTTCATTTCATTAATGTAAAATACTGAAATATGCTTACAAACAGAAATGGAAATCAACCAGCTAGGGCGATGGTAGCTTATCTCTAAGAAGAGATGTGGCGGTTACATGCCTCTAAACTATGTTACAATGAGGCTCAAAGGCCTATTTATTGTTGAGAAATAATGGAAAACCTTAAACATCCAAAAACCTAACCATAGGAGATGAAACGCCAAATTGTGGGCCCCGTTTTGGGTAAATTGGTACATCAACTTCCTCGGGTTGTAACTTTGGCACCCGATCTCTGTTTGACGCGTACAATAGCTCATTAGAAAGATTTATCTGAGCACTACAACTCTGGGGAGAGCAATATTAGACCATGGACCCATGTTGCTCCCAGATTTCCCAAAAAAACGTCGTTTAGGGCCTCAAAATGGCTCTGGAAGTTCAGGACCCGAAAAACTGCTAAAAATAGTAAATTGTGCTACAATTAAGGAAACTAAAAACTGAAAGAGACAGTTGCAGGGGTCCAAGTGGGATAGGTGGGTGGCCACCAACATCCCCCTGGATCATCTTGCAAGAGAGTTTGAAATGAAGGACTTGGGGCTCATGCACTACTTTCTGGGGATGGAACTATGCCAAGGAGATGAGGAGTTGTTTGTCTCTCAGGGCAAGTATGCCAACGAGATACTGAAGAAGTTGCACATGGAGGGTAGTAAACCCATGGAGACTCCTCTAGCTAGTAACTGAAGGAAGGAGGATGCTACTTCCGGTGAAGTAGTGGAAGCTACTATTTATAGACAGCTTGTGGGTTAACTCATGTATTTGGTGAGCACAGGACCAAACATGTGTTATGCAGTTAACCAGCTTAGTCAAGTTATGGTTAAGCCTACCAAACTGTATTGGAAAGCAGCCAAACATTTGTTGAGATACCTCAGAGGCACCACTCAGTTTGGTATTTGGTACAGACAAATAGAGGGAGTGAAGCTTCAAGGCTTCACTGATGCAGATTGGGCAGGGAGTCCATCCGACAGGAAGAGCACATTAGGTGGGATCTTTAGTATTGGGTCAACAATTATTTCTTGGTACAACAGGAAACATAGATTAATTGCACTCAGTTCAGCAGAAGTAAAGTACATGGTTGCTAGTCAAGCAGCTTGTGAGGCTATCTGGATGAGGAAGATTCTTGTTGGTTTTTTTGGTCATCAGATGGATCCAACTGTGATTTACTATGACAATCAGAGTTGTATCAAACTCTCTGAGAATCCAATTTTTCATGATCGGTCCAAGCATATTGATATCTGGTATCATCATCTTCGAGATTGTGTGCAGAGGAGAATCATGTTGCTAGAGTACATTCCCACAAAGGAGCAGGATGCATATATTTTGACAAAGGCATTATAAAGATGCAAATTCGATTTTCACAGAGGCAGGATCGGGGTAGTAGATAATCCCTTTCTTGTTGAGAGGGAGTGTTAAATATAGCAACAAGAAATCCTAATTTAATTTGTCCTTGAATTGAATTAGGAATTAAATCGAAATTTTATTCTCATGGCAACTTGTAATAGTTAACTAAGTTAATTTGACTTAGTTGGCTCAGTAAATTCGAGTTGGAAGTCTATCTAGAGTCATGTAGAGTGATTCCTAAATTTTAGGGGTCCAGGTTTAGTTCTTTTGAGTTATAACTAATTAACTCAGTTAACTGAGCTATAGTCAGTTAAACTAGTTCAAACAATTGGAGAAACTCATAGGAGGTCTAGTAGTGGGGAGAAACTTCAGTGCAACTTCACTACTCCACCAGTTAACTGAATATTCACTGATAAATAACTCATGCATGTCAGTTCGGAGGAAGACCCAGTTGAGATTAGAGTTCAGGGACAGTGTACTATAAGTTGTATAATTTTCCAAGTTGTACAGTTGGTGCATGTAATCAGTAGAAGGCCTATGATGGATTGCACAATTGTGGTGAGGTATTTCCCAATTAAATATGAACTAATTCTCTCAGGAATTTTTCAAGGGAGTAGGGGCTTAGCAGGCAGCATAATTGGCTAAGTGTTGGTGTGAGATGCTTTGTGAAGCAAAGAGATAGATTATACTTGTGCAGGAATTGTTCAGGTTGAACGAGCATTGTATTTTCTTCTCAGATCTTCTGGTTAATGCAATATAGATAGTCAGGGCTTTGAGTAGTTACTTTCCTCAGAAAAATATGTGTTATGTGCGATTGAAATTCTTCATTTTATGCTTAATGTTTTCATCGATCAATTTTTTTTTCCGTTGATGAGTAGAGTATATTCAAGTCTTTTGTTTTAGCATATTACATAAGCAATTTGAATCTACAAGGAAAAAACTACACAAGCTTGTCTCTGAAGCATACAAACTTCACATGGAACAGAGGCTTCATCAAAAGATCTGCAATTGTTTACAAATGGAGACATATTGGAGCTTCACTCCTCCCTTCTACAATATGTCACAGATGAATTGTAACTTGACCTCAATGTGCTTCGACTTGTCATAGAACAAATGATTCTTTGTCAACTTTACACAACTTTAATTATCATAATAAATCACGGTCGGCTTGAGCACATGATCAAATGGCTCCGCGAGTAACTTCCAAAGCCACACTACTTCACAACTCTCCAAGCTAGTTGCAATATATTCTACCTCGATAGTACTGAGTGTGGCACATGTTTGCTTCCTACTCATCCACAAAAGCATAGTGAAGCCCGAACTAAAGCAACCTTCGGAGGTACTCTTCCCGTCTTCAGCACTCCCTGCCAAATATGCATCAGTATATCCCTGCAAATGTATATCACCATTTGAGACATATCTCAAACCATAGTCCACCGTACCACGCAAGTATCTCAATATGTGCTATGCTACTATCCAATGATCATGTCTCGGTTCCACTTAGAACTAGCTCAACGTGTTCACTACAAAGAAATGTTTGCTCTGGTATTAACCAAATACATTAGTGAACTAATTAGCTTCCTATACATTGATGGATCTACCAAATTAGACTTGGTAACCCTCAACTTCCTCAAATTTATAACCATGGGAATTGGTATCGATTTATAATCCATCATACAAAAATTCTGCAAGATCTTGATAATATATTTTTCTTGACTAAGAAATATTTTGTTAGGATTTTTTCATACTTCTGGACCAAATAATAGTGCATCAAACCAAGATATTTCATATCAAATATGGAAGCTAGCTCCCTCTTACACTGAATAATCAAATGCTCCATACTTGTCAAAAATAAGTCAATAACATATAATAATAGAATCATAGGTCCATTCTTCTCAACCTTGAAGGAAAGATTTGGATCAACATCACTTTTGGAGAAGCCAAGTCTCATCAGATAATTGTCAATTCGTGTATACTAGGCTCTTGGTGCTTACCTAAGTCCATACAAGGCTTCCTTCATCCTGCAAACGTGAGACTCTCTACCATGGACCTCAAAACCTTGAGGTTGCTTTAAGTACACTTATTCTTCAATCACACCATTATGAAAAGTAGTCTTTACACCTATTTGATGTAAATTCCAACCCCTAGATGAAGCAATAGAAATAATGGATCTAATAGTAGTGTACCTTGTAACCAGATCAAAAGTCTCATCACAATCTTCTCTCTCTTTTTGGGAGAAACCTCTAGCCATAAATATAGCCTTATATTTGTGAATATTGTCATCCACTACATGGTTGATCTTGTATATCCATTTAGAGGAAACCATTGATTTTCCTTTAGGTCTAGGCACAATTTCCCATACATCATTCTTCATAATTGATTGATATTCTTCCAACATTGCATCTTTCCAAACTTACCGGTTGGTTGCTTCTTCATATGTCGAAGGTTTTGCATCAATAAGATTAGTCATTAATTTTGCATAGACATAATACCTCTTTTGCCTCTTACTTTCCCTGAAGGAGCCACATGGTGCTGCACGTCCTTCAGCTTCCTAGAAATTGGATCTTAACTAAGTTGGTCTTTTCTTGATTTCAAGAACAATAAATGCGTCCACTGGTTCGCTTGGCCCTTTTAGCTCTTCTTGATTATCAACGAGATGTTCAAAAGGATTTGATGGACCATATCCTTCTTCCTTAGGAGCTTCATGTTCTTCGTTCTCATTAGAGTCCACTTCTTTAGACTTCCAATAAGCTACATTCTCATCAAAAGTTACATCCCTACTAACTTCAACTTGTTTTTATCCTAGAATATATATTATATATTCCTTTGATGATTCACTATAGCTAATGAATATTCCTTTCTTTCCTGAAGGTTGTAACTTCCTTCTTTTATCTTTAGGAATACGAATATAAATGTGACAGCCAAATATTCTTAAATTACCAACCTAGGGTTTTTGTCTGATGAATGCTTCTTCAGTAGCCTTGTCTTCCAAGATTCGATGAGGACTTCTATTTTGAATGTAGACAACAGTCCTCGATGCTTCACTCCATAGAAACATAGGAAAGTCTTGGTCATACATCATTGCCTTGACAGATTCTTCAATGGTTCTATTCTTTCTTTCAACAAATCCATTTTGTTGCGAATTATAAGGGACTATCAACTCCTTCTTAATCCCAACTTCTTTGTAAAAGGAAATGAGCTCCTTGTAGATATATTCTCTTCCATTATCAGATCTCAAGATCTAGTTCTTCTTTCCCTTCAAGTTTTTGACTTTAGCTTTAAATTCCAGGAACTTGTCAAAAACTTCATCTTTCATCTTCATTGTTATGAAACCAGCTCAAGAAAAGATAGAAAAGATAGATCAACGCCTTAGAATTCAGCCTCTTCGAGGGGGCAACCTCCTTTACATTACATAAATGAACAATTCTTTGATGATTCAAATGACAAAACCTCCTTTCTATATATAGGAGTCTAAGGAGTCACAATATAATCCAGCCGACCTAACAATAATAATATAAAGCCACAAAAATAACAATAGAGGGATTCTATTGGGCACATAAATAACAATATGGGGGTAATAGGGGCACAACAATATAAATAAGGGGTATAACTACAATAGTAATGGGGTAATCACTAGTATTATAGGGACCCAACATGCCCCTCTCCTTCAAAAAAGTGTTGTCCTCAACGCTTGAGTAGTTCTGGATACTTCTGCATAAAATTCTCATCCTCCCATGTGGAATCTTCAGCGGATAAGTTCTTCCACTTGATAAGATACTCTGAAATTGATCGATTTCGTAGCTGTCGAGTTCTTGTTTCTGTGACTGCTTCCGGTTCCAATATAATTTTTCCTTCCTCGTCAAGTTCTGGCAATATTGTTTGAATTGGGAGCTTGTCGCCTATAACCTTCTTTAAACATGAAACATGGAAAACTGGGTGCAATCGAGAAGCTGCAGGAAGCTCCAATTTGTATGCCATAGTACCAATCTTTTGCAACACCTTGTACGGACCATAATACTTTGGTGATAATTTATTATCCTTCTTAGCTTGCTTTAGGGACATTTGCTTATATGGTTGTAGCCGTAGGAATACCCAATCACCTACATCAAAACTTCTTTCACTGCGATGTTGATCTGCCTGTTGTTTCATTCTATTTTGTGCCAACACGAGGTTATCCTTTAAGAGTTGGAGGACTTGTTGTTGATGTTCGATGTGATGTTCCACTGCCTGAACCTTAGAATTTTCTCTTAAATATGATGTGATGGATGGTGGTTGATACCCATAAAGTGCCATAAATGGGGTCATTTTTGTTGCTGTATGGAAGGAAGTGTTATACCACCATTCAGCCAGAGGCAACCATTTGACCCATTGTGTCTGTTTATCAGATACAAAGCAACGAAGATATCCTTCCAAACATTTGTTTACTATCTCAGTTTGCCCATCAGATTGAGGATGATAAGATGAGCTATGAGCTAACTGAGTACCAAGACAAGAAAATAATTATGTCCAAAAATTTCCAGTGAAAATGGGATCTCTGTCACTTACAATAATCTTTGGGTTTCCATGTAGCTTTTGAATTGTTTCCATAAATGCAGTAGAAACTGTACTGGCTTTAAATGGATGTGATAATGCACAAAAGTGTGCATACTTGGTAAGTCTGTCAACTACCACCATGATGACACTCTTTCCCTCAGACTTGGGTAAACCTGTGATAAAATCCATTGAAACCTCCTCCCAACGTTGGCTTGGAATGGATAAAGGTTGTAATAGACCCGGTGTCTTAATTGTTTCAACTTTATTTTGTTGGCAAACCAAACATTCCGCCACAAACTTTTGAATATCTGATTTAAGGCCATCCCAAAAAAATTCCTTCTTAACCCTGTGGTAAGTTTTTAAAAATCCTGAGTGCCCTCCTAAGGGAGAAGTGTGCAATTCCATAAGAATCTTTTGTTTTAGCTGGGAATTCTTACAGAGGTATAAGCGATCTTTGTACCATAACGAATCATTTTGCCAGCTAAATGTATCAGAAGTACTGGAATCTTGTTGTAGCTTTCGAATAAGTGCCCACACTTCTTCGTCATTCTTCCATTCCTCCCTTGCTTCGTTTATCCAATCTGGTTGGATAATAGAAATGGCACACAACAATGCTTCCACATCCTCATCCTTTCTTGAGAGTGCATCTGCCACCACATTTTGCTTCCCTTTTTTGTAGATGATTTCAAAGTCATAACCCAACATCTTTGTGACCCACTTTTGTTGCTCTTCAGAGGATAATCTTTGTTCTAAAAAGTATTTAAGGCTATCATGATCCGTTTTTACCTTGAAGTGTCTTCCCATTAGGTAGGGTCGCCATTTCTTAAGTGCATGGAGTATTGCCAACATTTCCTTCTCATAAATAGCTTTGCTTAAAAACTTTCCCTTGATTGGACGACTTTCAAAAGCAATGGGTCTTTCATCTTGCATTAGAACAACACCAATTCCATTTCCTGAAGCATCACATTCCACAATAAAGGTTTTTGTGAAGTCCGGTGTAGCTAAGACCGGTGCTTGGCACATTGCCTCTTTAAGATGTTCAAAGGCCTTTGTTGCTTCCGGAGTCCATGAAAATGAATCTTTCTTCAATAATGTTGTTAGAGGTGCTGCTATTCTCCCATAATTCTTAACAAACTTGCGATAATACCCTGTCAACCCAAGAAATCCTCGCAGATGCTTTATGGATGTGGGGATTTTCCATTCCTTAATGGCTTTAATTTTGCTAGGGTCTACCTTAACTCCTTCATGAGATACAATATGACCCAAATATTCCACCTCCTGGACTCCAAAGAAACATTTGGATCTTTTTGCATATAATTGTTTCTCCTCCAATAGTTGTAGCACCCTGTCAACATGTTCAACATGATCCTTCCAAGACTTGTTGTAGATTAGTATATCATCAAAAAATACTAACACAAATTTTCTAAGGAATGGTTTGAAAATTGAATTCATCAAACCTTGAAATGTTGAAGGTGCATTGGTAAGGCCAAAAGGCATGACCAAAAATTCATAATGACCCTCATGAGTTCTAAATGTTGTTTGATGATATCCCGAACGAAGATCCAACTTGGTGAAGTAAATTGATCCATGCAATTCATCCAGTAATTCATCAATGACAGGAATGGGGAACTTATCTTTAATAGTGAGCTTGTTGAGCTCCCTATAATCCGGACACATGCGCCATGATCCATCCTTCTTGTGCACCAATACTACTGGAGCTGAGAAAGAACTTTGACTCGGTTGAATTATACCAGCCTCTAGCATTTCTGCAACCATACGTTCAATTTCACTTTTTTGGACATAGGGATATCTGTACGGCCTGATGTTTGGAGGAACACTTCCTGGAATCAGATGAATAGCATGATCATGATCACGCATAGGTGGGAGACCTTTGGGAGTCTCAAATACCTTGGAATGATTGTCCAGGACTTTTTGGAGATCTGGAGAAATAGATGATTCCAATGTGGAAACATCTAGCGAACATAATTGTGCAATTACACCTCTTTGCTCCTTTTTTAGAAGCTTTGTCATGCCATTAGAGCTGATTATCTTTCCTGGTTTCCCTGCAATACCCCTTAATTCAACTTCCTTTCCTTCCGTAGAAAATTTGATGAAAAGTTCTTGAAAATTAAAAGCTATTGTACCCAAGGATTGTAGCCATTGGACTCCTAGTACAACATCAGCACCTCCCATTGGAATGGAAAGCATTGGGCTAGTCAATACATATTCTCCCATGGATAGCTTGATATTATGGCACTTTCCAGAGCAATTTATTGTTCCTCCATTTGCAATCATCACTTGACACTCTGGTGCTGGATATAGGAAGCAATTCAATTCTTTTGCTACCCTACAATGAATAAAATTGTGGGTGCTTCCTGAATCAATCAACACTATTACCTTTTTCTTCTTGATTTGTCCTTCTATCTTGATGGTTTGAGGAGTGGTAATTCCCGCCAATGCATTACAAGATATGGTCGGATTTATTTGTTCTTCATCTAGGCTTTGTTCCTGGAGTATATCCTCTTCTTTTGACCTTTCTTGCTCCTTTTCTTCTTCCTCTTCACAATCTATGTAGAATAATTTCTTCTCAGCACACTTATGACCTTTTGTGTATTTGCTATCACAATTGTAACAAAGCCCTTTTGCTCTTTTTTCTTCCAATTGTTGTGGTGTCAACCTTGTAGGTTGTGGAAGACTAGGGGCAACAACACTTCCGTCTTTATAGTTGTGAGTGGTATGCTTCCTAGTTGCCATAATTTTGCTTTCCATTTTTCTTGCTAACCTGAATGCCTTCTCTAATGAATCAGGTTCCCAAAGGCGAACATCATGTTGGATATTATCCTTTAAAGACCCTATGAACACATCAATCCTATGCTCCTCTGGAATATCTTTTACCCTTATGTTCAATTTTTGGAACTCCTCAATGTGCTCCATTATTGAACCCTTTTGTTTGAGACTTATCAATTGGCTAAAAAAAGTGTTGCTTTTTGTATCCTCATAATGTGCTATCAATTCTTCCGTAAAAATTGCCCAAGTGATAAATTGTTTACGAGAACAAAGCCATTGATACCATACAAACTGATTTGGTTCCAAATATACAGTTGCCATACGTACCTTTTGTGCGTTTTGCACATTATTGAGATCGAAGAATTGCTCCATCTGTAATATCCATGTGGCGGGATCCTTGCCATCAAACTTCCTCATATCGATTTTTGGAATATGGTGATTCTTCGATCCAACATTAGCATCTATGGAATCATGATTAACATTTCTTTTGTTCTCATCATGAGTTTCCTTTACTACCTTTTCACCATTAGTAAGTATTTCTTGTAGAAAATTTGTCAAATCTGTCTTCAAATTTGCCATGCCTGTCTTCAAATTTGTGTTCACATCTATCTTCAAATTGTCTATCTTAGCTTCTATGCCATTCATATTATCTTCCACGCCATTTATCTTAGCTTCTGTTAACTTTTGTGAGCGTGACATTTGTTGCACTTGTTCTTGTAATTTTGCTATATCATGTAGCATTTCTTCCTCTTCTTCATGAGTCATGCTAGAGCTTTTGGGTTCCTTACTAGGTGTTTGCATTTTTTTTCCTCGGGGCATCAATTACTGATAATAATGCTCTACTATGCCCTTTGAATTTCTTCAAAATAAATTTTCAAACCAAGCTCAAGCAAAAATTTAAAAAAATCTACACGCCTTTTTTCACTTTGTAGGAGCTCGATATTGCCTCTGATGTATCTCTGTACTTCCCAATCATCTAGTTCTGAATTTGTGACCTGTAGTAGCTCTCTGTGTCCTGTTTCCAATTCCACCAGTCTTATCCAAATTGGATTCTCCAAGAAAGAGTTATGCACAATATCCCAAGATGACCTGATTATAGACCTTTCGAGAAGAGCGAACTTGTATGAAGTGCCACGTGTACAATTTTCGATCTTTGGTTCTGAAAAAGATATACAAGAAACTACAATCCGTCCTCTTTCTATACCTTCTTACGAAATTTCAATCTGATTTCCAGAGAGAAAGTTATGACGATTTTCCCCAGGTCACCTGTTTTGAATGTAATTCAGGAGTCTGCAAAAAGACCAACTTCCTCATACCATATCCCCGCAAATACCGCGCAAAAAGCTCTGAAATTCGGACCCAAGGTTCAACGTGATTTCTTCTCAAATGGGTTTTTTTTTGCGACTTCTGAAACGTCACAAAAAAAAAAGTTATAGCGAAAATGCCACGATGACCTGTTTGGAGCAGCGAAACCCTAGAATCCAAAGCTCTGATACCAAATGTTATGAAACCAGCTCAAGAAAAGATAGAAAAGATAGATCAACGCCTTATAATTCAGCCTCTTCGAGGGGGCAACCTCCTTTACATTACATAAATGAACAATTCTTTGATGATTCAAATGACAAAACCTCCTTTCTATATATAGGAGTCTAAGGAGTCACAATATAATCCAGCCGACCTAACAATAATAATATAAAGCCACAAAAATAACAATAGAGGGATTCTATGGGGCACAGAAATAACAATATGGGGGTAATAGGGGCACAACAATATAAATAAGGGGTATAACTACCATAGTAATGGGGTAATCACTAGTATTATAGGGACCCAACGTTCATGAAGTGGATCCATATCTTGAGAGAGAAGTCATCAATAAATGTTACATATTACAAAGATCCTCCAAGGGACTTCACTAGAATAGGACCACATACATCAATATGGGCTAAGTCCAAAGCTTCCATGGATCTACTTTCACTACTTGGAAAAGGCTTATTGACATTATTTCCAAGCGCACATCCTTTGCATACTCCTTCATGCTCTTCCTGCAAATTTAGAACACCTAAAACCATTCGTTTCAGGGCAGACAAAACTCTATAGTGAAAGTGACCATACCTTCTATTCCAAATTTCACACGAATTAATATCATTATGTATAATTTCTTCAGTAGGTTGTTTCAGAAGTCTATACAACCTTCCTTCACGAATCCAAATTACTCTAGCAAAATATATACTAGAGCCTTTGGGCCAAACAAGAACTTTGTCATCAACAAATGCTACTTTATCTCCTTTATCTTCCAAGCATGAAATAAAAACCAAATTCTTCTTCAAACTTGGTACATATAATATGTTGTTGAGATGAATGTTATCTCCTAATTCTAGTTCAATGGATGTCATTCCAATACCTTTGAATGGATAACCATTATTGTCTCCAAGTTCCACCTTTTGTGCTAATCTTCTTTCCAACAAACTTGTGAGGTTGTCTCGATCTCCTATTATATGTCTTGAGGCACCACTATCTACTAGCCACAAGTATTCACTATCTGCAACAGAACCAGTAAGAGCAGAGAAATATAAGAATTATTTATTACCTGGACTTTCATTCTTTGGTATTTTTGGAAGTTCTTCACAATCTTCTTCGGAGGCATGCTACTTTTCTTTTCTCTTTCTATCACTCAATCTTTTAGGACAAACACTTCTATAGTGACCAAATTTGTGACATTGATAGCATTGAACCTTTGACATGTCTCTCTTTCCTTGAGGGGAAAATCTTCTTTCTTTTGGTCTTCTTCATTCATTTCTTTTTCTTCCATTTCTTTTTTGAAAAACAAACTGCTTTCTTCCTCCACCTTTCTTGAAACATTTTGCATATGGTTGAGAATCACCTTCATCAGATCTCTAAATCTTTCCTCTTGATATGAGCCTTAATTCTTCTTAAGTACAATTGGCCCATAGTTCATCAAACTTTGGAGTGTCTTTTCTAGCACGTATTCCTACTGTAAAAGCATCCCATGATTTAGCTAAACTTTTGAGTGTTGTAGTTACTAATTCCTTATCAGAAATGACTTCATCAATATCTTGTAGCTAATATCTTAGTTGAGATATCCTCGTGAAATACGAGGCTATAATATCATTACTTGTCATTATACCATCACAAATCTCATTCTTCAAACTTATGGCTTGACCAATATTGTTGATAATGAATAAATGAGTTAGAGCATCATACAACTGCTTTGAATATTGAAGAATTGAAACATAGGGAATCAAGTGATCCTTGATAAAGTCCATAATGATTCTCATGGTTGTGGCATCATCTTTCTCAAACTTTGCTTTCTCTTCATCTTTTTCTAGTTCGGTGACCTTGCCTTTAACAATACCTAAGAGACCTTCTTTTGCAAGGAGAAGATTAATCTTTGTCTTCCAAGCCCTAAAGTTTTAGCTCCTTCTAATTTGTTCTATGCCTTCATGTGGGAACCCATAGTCTTTAAACAAGAAAATATATTGTAGATATAGGGTTTCAAAAGTGATCTATTACCAAGCTTCTTCAAGAGTGATCTCAACATTCTTTTTGTCACCAAAGATCTGATACCAAGTTGATTTTTCAAGTGTAATATACATATACAAGCACAAATTTATGAAATTTGTTAGAATTACTTCTAATGATATGGTTCTTCTTTTAACAGTTCCAATTTATCATTTATCAAATACACTTCATAAATTCAACCTGTTGATGATGCTGGACATGCCAACATTCAGGGGATCTCCCCGATATGAAGTCCAAACTAGACCTCACACTGTTTGGAGTAGGAGTCCCAACAGTGGGTGGTAGTGTAATGCATTGACCGCAGTAGCACGTAGAGGAAAGTATGATAACTTTGGGTGAGAGAAAGTGTGTGATCTTGCGGAGATTCAAGTGCAATGCATGAAGGTTCTAAAACACATAGGGGAAAAGGAAGTTCGCCCATGAGAAGCTTGTAATAGTACACAACTTGAAAGGAACACATGAGCAAAATGACATCACAAGCTAAAATGCAAAATAGTCCACAAGTTAAAGTGATGAGTTAATCCAACAACACACATTCAACAAGATTCATACATATGCATACAAAGTAGTTCATAATCAAATGCATAAGTTAAACAACATATATTGCCAATACAACAAGAGTAGTCCTACTATATTAACAGCATATGCATGAAGGCGTGTTGGCTCTGATTTTATTATTATAAGTGAAAGTTCCATCCATACATACACCATTAACGACCACTAGCCCTAATAGTGGAACATTACAATTAATAACACTTGCTCCTCCAAAGAGGTATACTTGCTCTACACTATGGAGAAGCCAAGACTCTTCAAAATACTCCCAATCCTTCTCTAAGTCTAAGCCTAGCCAAAAGCTTGGCTCCCAAAAGCTCGTTCTATGAGTTATGAGGTTCTATTTATAACAAAGGGTGGGGTGACCCTTGACATTCCCCTTTATGACTTTTTGACTTCCCTCATGACTCTTCAACTTATTCACTAAATGACACATTACATCACATAATGACTTTTCATATTCCAATATTAACACTTGGAATTCACTTACAACATATTTACAAATAATATTACATTTTCCACATGTACCCATATAAGAAAAAATAGGCTAGAGATAGCCTAACAAGACAAAACACTATGATTCTGAACTTTGGGGGAAGTCCAACTCGACAACCTCCACTTGGTGCTTCTCGGTCACATATTGGTGCCAAGCTTGGTACTGTGTGATGGTGTCCCCAAACTGTTTGATGGTGTATTTTTGGAAGTGGACTCTAGCCTCCATGGCATCCGGGTATATGGTCTTGGAACCTGTATCCAACTCGTTCTGAAGCATGAGCAACATGGTCTTGACCATGACAGGACCATTGATGTACTTCTACATGTTGTGTGCGCTCAACTCAAAGTATTCTCAGGTGGCCTCTCGTCTTAGCTACTCCAAGTACTCATCGATATCTAGTCGGACTTGGTTCTTGGGTTTAGCATCGGTGAGGGAACTGATTGATGGGATCTTGTGCTTTCTCACCATGACATCCAAACTATTGTACAACCGTGCATATGAGGCATGTATGCTGTCGATGAATAAGGTGATTTGTTCATTGTTCTGGATCAACATTTGGACCTTTTCTTTCTCCAGCTCTGCCTGTGGCTTCATCTTCTTCTTTAAGTTAAGAGGGGCCCCTTTGTACCACATTGTCCACTCTTGTACATGGGTAATGGCAGCATGAATGTTCTTGAGAGTTTGAAAAAACTCTTTGCTCCACTATTGTAAGCCACACACATAGACAACTGCTTTATGCACGGTGAAAAATTCGTCATAAAGCTTCCGCATGGTATCACCAAGTGTTGATACTTCAACAAGTATCGTTGTTTTCATCTCCCCCAATGTGGAAACTGCATTTTGCGCTAATGCTCAGAGTTTTTCTGCCTCTTGCCTGGTAGCCTGCAAGTTCTTTTCCAGTTGTTCATTCTCAGCCACCAGGTACTTAACATTTGAGCTTGTTGCTCTTGCATAGGCCAAGTTGTCTTTGACAAGGGTAGTTGGATGCTTCCTGGTGTTTGACACTATCATCCTTTCCTTGATGAATGCAAGTGATGCGTGATCATCCGGAAAGTTCTTCCTCCGTTCCTATACAATATTCTTTTGTAACTCGTTAAATGATAGATTGTACACATCCATGAACGGATCATCATCAAGGAGAAAAACATCTCCTTTCTCGCTCGAGATTGGTTCTGATATTGGAGGTGGTGGAGACTGAAGGATGACCTGTGGTTCTTTTGGCATCATGTTAGTGTCTTCCCACTGCGACTCATGTTCCAACTCCATGTCTGTCACTTTAATCAATTGCTTAATCTATTGAGTAAGCTCTTGATCCTGCATATGTTCCAACTCTTCCTCAGCTGCTGGTTGTTCTAGCTCATCAACCTGTATCGATGTTGTTTGCTTAGTCATCTTGCCTTGCCTTTGTTCTTCTTCCTGCTTCTACTTCTCTTCTCTTTCTCTCCTCCTCAACTCCTATTCTTCCTTCAAATCCTTCTCCGCCTCCTGCAGCTTCATTTCTGCTTCATGCAACCTCTGGTTTTCTCTCTTCCCTAGCTCTGCTCTCTTCATCCAATGCTCCCTCTTTGCTTCTGCTGCCAAAGATTCCTTCTCCAAGATATGATCTACCTTCATTTTTCATCTTTGATCTCCCTCTGGATTCTCAACAATCTTCCTGTTTCCATTGTCCTGCACTGGATTGTTTCCTTCTTTTATTGTTGTGGTTGCTTTCGGCGCTGTTGTTGTCTGTAGAGAAACCTTCCAAGTTCTTGCTATATTGACTGGCTCATGGAGTTTGGAGGCATTGTAGCAATACCTCCAAGGATCCTCCTCTGGCCAATGAAATGTCCAGTGGATCCATAGAAAGTACACTCGCTTACAGTGGTCATTGCAAATATCACGAGGATCATACGTATTAAAGTCTTTTGTGCCGAACTCAAACTTCATTATTTCCTTAGCCTTGACATCTGCATATTTCAAGCTCTTAATCTCGTATAATCCAATCCACAAAGGAAGAGTGGGCCATGGCGCTTTCTTCTTCCTATGCAGCCCTGTTGACAACCCTATAGCGAAGTGTTATGAAACTTTTTGCATGATCAATTTCTCAGTGGCATACCTTGGTAGAACATGTGGAGGCTTCTCTCCGCCAAACACTTTGATGAAGCTACCACTTGGTGAGGCATATCAATATGTAATGTTTACTATCGCCTCCATTGCTTCTTGGGACATGCAAGGTGGATCCTGCTAAAAGATAAGCTCGTATAACGAGATGATAAAATGGTCAGTTAGCCTTTCCATCACTCCTGAATAGCTACATTCTAAAAGAAACTTGCAATAGATGTTCACGACAGTCTCTTGCGGTGTCCATGTCCATCTCATGCCAGGGAACTGCTGTTGGGCACAAATTGCATCCAGTAAATATGCGGACATATAAAACCTTTCTTTCTCATTCTTGGGTGGATTCCGAGCCTTAGCCACATGGGACTTCAACTGATGAGCCAACAGATCTGACCAGTTGAATGGCCTCCCATCATTCACCAACTAGTCCAGTAAGACTACCCACCCTTCAGGAAAGGTTTCTATGTTCTCTTGACCATATATTCTGCAAGCAAAGATGATCAAGAACTAGTAAGCCTTCCTGAGGGACTTTGTCTTGTAAACATGGGTGGGTGTCTGTCTAAACTTTGATGACTCTTTCACCCAGCGCTTGACAATGTCTCTCGTGTTCACATAGCTATGGGTGGCATAGAAGAGTGAGTCCATGCGCTTCACCGGCTCAAGCAAGTGATACATCTACTAAAAGTTCTCTTCCCTGAAAGTGGCAAGCTCTCTCTCACTTGCACTACTCAATGTCATATTCTGCTCATACATGTGTGAGACAATCCAACTAATGATGTTCGCACATGGGAAGGCGAGGTACCTGCATGCAACCTTGTATAATCCTGACCGCTGGATGCTAAGATAAACATATCAGTCTTCTAAGTCTGCCTTGAAGTCCTCTGCAAAAGTGTCTTTGATCTGCTGCCATGTCAGTGTTGTTCCCTTCTCAATGAACAACTGAGTATTTGCATATACTGGTAGATCAACTGATATCTGCTCAACTGCTTCCCCAGTACTGCTCTTGATGGTTTCCTTTGATGCAACTCTCTTGGATGCCATGTTAACTGTAACTGCTAGAGAGATGCTCAACAATTGTTGTACCTGTGGGACAAAGAGGACACTCATGGCAAGCAAATGTCAGTTAAAAGAAAAACAACTTCAAGACAAGATCAAGCAGTAAATCGGGCTCATGATGGGAAGGATTGTGTAGTTTTGACTAACAGAGGTGATTGCCTGCCTGCGGGAACTGTTCATTGTGCGGTCCCAACAGTTAGTGTGGGAGCTTGATGAATGGAACTACGCAATGCACAGTTTAGTATGAGCTAAGGCTTGGGAGAGACTGTGCATTGCATAGTATCAGTGGCCAAGCTGGGAGAATGGCTCCTGGAATTGCACAGTGTGCAGTTGGAGCCAACCCAGGCTAGGCTCTGCATAATTCCAGAAGCCAAGCCAGAGGCTTGAGTCTCCAGATTGCACAGAGGTAGCTTGTGCATAGTGAGATCTGGGCAAGGGGACCTGGATTTTCCAAAGAGGAGTGTGAAAAACAAGCATATTGGAAGGACGGTGTGATGCTGAGTGCATATATGACTAAGTGTTGATGCATGCATGTGAAACAAGTGCAAGAATTTATTGAACTGAAGGAAAACAAAGCATGTGAAGAGATTCACTGCAATGACGACCGTTAGTGCAAAAACGTGAAAACTCATGCGACACTTGGGAAAGACAATCTATAACAAGAACCAACACTTCTACAAGCTAAAACAAGTTAAAACACTAGTAGTCATGCAAAGAAACAAGTGAAACAACACTCACACAAACTAAACAAAAAAAAGCAACAAAAGATGAGAAAAGCAAAACTCACCCGAAAAAGTGACGACATTCACACCAAAGGTTCCTTGATCTCCTCGAGAATGCTAGAGCTCCAAGATCGAGTGAGAAAATGAGCTTTAACAACGATTAAATAGATTTGGCCAAGTTATGGTTTATGACGTGCATGCCTAAAATCAAGGAAAAAGCGACACTTGGTGGTAGTTTCCAAAAATAGCGCAAGTGCCTCCTTCAAGTTACTAAAAATAGATCCCTATTTTTTAGGGATGCTTTTTTATTTTTCATTTTTTTTTTTGCTTTTTTGGGAAAACTGCCATGCATTGCCCAGAAAGATTGCACAGTTCTAAGAAGGACAAGCCAACTCTCCGGCTCATACACTACGCAGTTTCTGAACACATTAAGGTATGCCCAGTTTCTGGTCTCAATGTTGGGTTGCCCCTCCATGATTGTGCATTTCTAGAGCTCAAGTCTCATTGGCAGTCAGGACTATGCAATTCCCAACAGCAAGGCCAATTGCCCTTGAGAATTGCGTATTTTTTTTAGGCAATCCCATAGCTGTTGTGGGACCAAGTCAGGGGATCGACTTGTGGGTTAGAAAAATCAACTATGTGAGAAAACACAAGCCAAGATGAAAAGGATATGTCTCAGTCAAAGCATGGATACCTAGATCAATGCAAGATGAGCTATTGTGGTTTTGATGGAAGGCTCCAAAATCGAAGCATAGGTAAAATTCTGGAGGGTGATTGTATCCACTACAACACAACCATAAACCATAAGGATAGTAGAGATCGCAATGCACAAAAGAGAACACAAGATTTACCCTAGGAAAACCCACTTAGGGGAAAAACCTAGCAATCTTTTTCTTAGACAAATTCTTCAGTTCAACAAGAGATACATCTAATGATGCTAGTCAACTATGCCAATAAAACTAATGGTCAGACCTAGTCTCCATCCCTCAGGTCAAGTCAAACCAAGTCAAACTTATGCTCTTTAATATTTCTACTTTCTCAAATCTACCTTGAATTTCGCACAAATTTCGCCCTACCCAAAATTTCAGCTTGCCTAGAATACAATGCCCATAATTTCGGTCTACCCAAAAAATTGCCCTAAAAATCAACCTATCCAGAAACTGCTGCTTAGAAAGGTCACACATGTGAGTTCTTGGAGAGATAAATGCTAACTAGAGAGAGATATTCATCCTCTTCTTCTTTTCATTTGCTTAGATTCCTAGAACTTGTCTTCTTGTGATGAGATCGAATTGTTCCTTTGTAGAGGAGGTTGAATGGCTTTATATAGTGGTTTTCCTATCCTGAATGAGTGTGTCTCTTCACTGGGCCAACTTGACTTGAGGGAGGGATGAATTGACTATCTTGGAGCCAAAAATTCAAATTTCAAATTTTGAAAATTTCTCTTTTAATTTCGACATGAAGAACATGTCTTATATAAATTATTCCAAGGGATAGATAATCAAAATGACATGAAGAACATGTATTACAAATTATTTACATTACGAGAGTAAAACTATGATTATGAAGACTGACCATAGCTAAAAAAATACAAGGGGGGTATTTGTTATAACAATAATTGACACCTTCATATCCAAAATGTTTAATTGACCACCATATCCATCATTTGTTGTTATTTCTTACCCTAGAGCCCACGTGAAGAGCACTTTTTTTCAATCCACATAGTCTTTTCCTTCACAAAGACATGTGTAAGTGCCCATCCTCTTCACCAAAGGTGAATGCACCTTAAAAATTAGATTAAACAAATTAAAAATCTCCAAAAATATGTACCCTTAAGTGGAATTTAAGGAACCCATAAACCTATACCTTCCTAAAACCTATTACCAACTACCTCAAGCAACCTACAAGGGTATGAAAAGAGGCCTAATGTTGTGGGAGAGACTACAAATAACACATTTGCAAAGCTACTATACTAATATCCCCACATTAGAATAACTCCTTTCTTAAAGTGGTTCTCATCGAAATCCTTCTTCCAACATCCAAAAAACACATGAATTTGTTTCTATGGGATTGTTTGCATTAAAGGTTAAACAGTGTCACCCATAACACTTAGAGAACCAACAATGCCTATTCATAGAAGTGTTTAAGGAGAAAACTAAGGTTGGTGGGGGATCAAAGGCTTTATTGGGTATTAAAGAATTGATGGGAAGATCAAAGTCAATTGGAAGGCCATAATCTATAGGGGGCTAAGAAGTGAAAACACAAAGGAAATGTGTTAAGGAAAGAGAGGAGAGAATTTGAATAATGATTAGAAAGACCTTCTAATGGATCAAATAATCCCAATGAAGGAATTGACTCTAGTAGGTAGATTTCTAGGGAGATTCATGAAAGAAAAAACTTAAGAGAACGTATAAGAAAAATATAAGGAAATGACTAGGTTAGATACCTATATTACATATTGTTACAATGATGAATGAATTTCATCAAGAACGATTTAGTTGCCAAGAGGATAAAGAAGATAAATTGGTACTTGAGCAATACCTTGTTAACTTTGAAATCGTGGATGACATGTTTTGACCTAGAGTGGAAAGGTCATTGAGCCACACAATATGGGTCAAGCTTCCCACGTTACTATTATAGTTTGGATTAAGCCTACTTTAAAGCAAATAAGAAATATGTTGTGAGCATTTCTAGGTTTTAAGAAATATTTATGTAACTCAGTGATAAAATATGTGGTGAAAACATTTGTTGAAATGGATTTAGGGCTAGGTCTTTGACATTGCATAGAATCAAACATGTGTAACCAAAATTTCCCCCCAAACTATAGATCATGAGGGCATTACATTACTTTATAATCTCCTCCTTCAATATGGACACATGAAAAATGAATGTCCTTCTGAAAGAACCTGAAAGCAAATTCATTAAAAGAAATCTCTAACCTTAGTGAAGTTAGATGGGATTCTTTCAATGCTAAATGGATTTGTAATGTTTATGGTGAAAGAAGGTTGATCCTGTCTATTGTTGTTGATTGATATGACCCCAATGGGGGCATATCTGGGGTTAATTGTATATGATATGGCCCCAGGGAGGGGGCATATATGGGGTTAGACACACATTTAATGTGTAAATATACATGTAATATGGTTGGCATAATAAGTAAGGGGCCATAAGTGTAATGTGTGAATAGGTATATATAAAGATAATATAGTAGGCTAATTTTTCTACTACTATAAACTTTTATTTTGTTGCAATTTGTTAACCTAAATCCTAGTTTATATCATCCTTGAGTTTTCCTTGATTTGGTGTGCCTTGGTAACCTATTTGAGGTTCCTTAGACTAAACCTAGCCTTTAGATTGATTCTTGACCCATAGGTCCTTTGAACCTTAATCTTGAACTTAGTCCATCCATTGTAAACCTAGCTTATCATATCCTTATTCAATGGATTTTTGTTGTAGGATACTTAGGGGCAATTCAACTTAAGATCCTTCGGTTACTTGATCCCTAAGGTCTACTAGGAAACCCCCCCTTCTGTTAGACTGTGTTCTTCACTAAAGAGAGTGAATTATTTGTTGAGGTGAAAGTGGTAATTCTCCTGTGTGTTTCACATTGTCTAGGTCACAGGGCGAGGCTTTGAACTAGGTGTTAGATTTTACTGTAACATTTTAATGACTATATGATTTTTATATATACATATTCACACATTATATTTTTGGCCCTTTATTCATTAATCAAATCATATTACATATATATTTACACATTACATGTGCATTGAACCCCATATATGCCCCCCTCAGGGTCAAATTAGTGATGATGATTGTTATCATCTAAAATTGCTCACAATGATACAAGGGATTAATAAAGTAATTATCACTAGGAACGAGTACCATGGCATTAATATACCTACCAAATTAATTGCTTAAAAACTATGGAACATAAGCTTGCTATAGGCTTATGCATGTTTCTTTTAAAGAGCATGTGCAATTTGTGTGGATTGCCTCTAGCTAGTCATGCAAGTTAGAAAAAGTATGCAAAAAGTGGCTCTTTCCATTTTGGGAAAAAAACATCCACGATAGTTCAAGTGGGAGTTAAAATATTTGGTTAAATGCACCTTTGGAAATTAAAAAAACGTGATAAATCATGAGTGGATTTCCCCTAGATAGTCATGCAAGTTAGAAAAAGTATGCAAAAAGTGGCTCTTTCTATTTTGGAAAAAACCATCCACGATAGTTCAAGTGGGAGTTAAAATATTTGGTTAAGTGCACCTTTGGAAACCAAAAATCATGATAAAGCATGAGTCACTCAAAGTAACTTAGGATGTTATGATTAAAATTAGCAGGTCTTAAATGCATGAACCTATACCATTATTGGTACCAAGCCATGAGAGAGAGAGAGATAGAGAGACCCTCGAACATGAGTTCACTCAAAGTAACTTAGGATTTTATGATTAAAATTAGCAGATCTTAAATGCATGAAACTATACCATTCTTGGTACCAAGCCACGAGTAAGAGAGAGGGGGGAGGGGGTCAACAAGGACCCTCTAGCACGATTTCACTCAAAGTAACTTAGGATTTTATGATTAAAATTAGTAGGTCATCAATACATGAACCTATGCCATTCTTAGTACCAAGCAATGTGAGAGAGAGAGAGAGATCCCTCCAGCACGAGTTCACTCAAAGTAACTTAGGATTTTATGATTAAAATTAGTAGGTCTTCAATGCATGAACCTATACCATTCTTGGTGACAAGCCACGAGAGAGAGAGAGAGAGAGAGAGAGAGAGAGAGAGAGATGCAAGCTGTTAGCTTACTAATCATTTTATCTCCCTTCTTCTATTTGTGAGTAATGTTCAATCTTTCCATTACTTAAAGAAGTTCCTTTTGCTCACCTTAGCGACACAATTCTCCAAATAGATTGCTGACTCCATTGGGTTCGAATTAAATTAATTCACTCTTCAATTGATTATAAGGCCCTCTCTGCTATCCATATTTGTTATGTAGTTGTTCAAACTGGCTCAAAGCTACCTTACAACTTTGTTTTATTCATTGTATGTGTGTGTACTCCTCAACTCTATTCGTTGGAATACTTGTGCAACTTTCAAAAAAACAATTGCACATATTGCATAGGCCCTACATGTCTCCCCAGTGTAATTTTTAAAATTTTTACTTTTTCAATTCTACAATCTTTATATTTACTTTCTTTGCACACTATATAGGCTCCTCAATATATGCTACAATCTCACTCTTGCTCAAGCATTTGGGTGCACCATCTTGTATATTAAGTTTTTTTTAGAAAACTAATTTGGGATTTGGGAAACCTTTTATAACCAGAGTATGCTATCCACTTTGCACCCATAAACCAATCTGAGTATGTCATAAATAGTTTTCAAAACTTTCATCATTTCCCTTCCCAACAAACATCAAAATCATTAAGGCAAACTAAAAGTAAATAGGACCACCAATGTGTGTATGCATAGTTTTCCTTCATTAAAGTTCTCAATCACATAGATAACCAGGGCAAACTATAAGCACCCAAAATATGCAAATTGTCAAAATTTGTTTTACAAAGTTAGCTTAAAGATTCAAGCCTTTTAATTTAAGTTGAAATTCAAACATTATGGGAGTTTATTAAGGAGGTAAGGATTAATCATATCCATATCTTTTAGGCTTAGTTTTCTTTTTCAACATTTCATTTTGGGTGCTTAGTTTCTCTTCACATAGTTTAATTAGGCAAATTGTAAGTACCACAAGGTGTCTGCATGTTGCAATTCAAACTTCTGAAACTGCTCACATTAACCACACATTCACACCCTAAGAAAAACATAAATAGGTCACCTCCCCAATCACAAACTCTTTAAAATACAACTTTAAGTCAACTGACCAATGGGCCTCCAAATTGGCTATTTTTATGGGCCATTTTACATTTGCATTCTATACATCGTTTCCCCTAAGCCATAACCCTCATGAAATTCATCCTTTTGGTGACTAATATGACTTATGTTTATCTAATTATATATAATTAGCTTAATTTAATTTGAAATGTGACATATGATTAATTTTAGAGTGATTTATGGTTTTATTATTATTAAATATGAAGGCTAATGTGATCCCCAAAGGTTAAGTGCTTGAAATCAAATTAGCAAGACAAGATTGATCTCCCTCATTCACTGCTTCAGAAAAAACCCGAAGATTATGGATATTTTTAGGGGGTCTTGTTCATTCACCTTCTCTAGAAGACTGGAGTGATCCCACTAAATAAGCTTCATGATTTTAGGATATTTTCGGATAGATTTCATTAATCAAGGGAGTGATTAAAAGGCTTAGTTAGGATTTCTTTTCAAGTATAAAATGAAGTCTCTTCTAGAGAATTGTTATTCATCAATTTGTAAATTCAAATTTGAATGTACTATGAAATCTTGGTTTAATTTTCTTGTTGAAAATAATGTTTTTGTCTTGAGGGATTCACCCCATTGCTTACCTGAGGGTTTGGGTCTGCTTGGAGCTACAATGGAGGTTGAATCCCCTCTATATATGGATAAATTTGCTGCTATTTTATTCACTTCCAAGAGTCGTGGTTTTATTTATGCAATTCTTGTACTTTTATTGCCAACACGCATTTACGTTAATGTTTTTTCTTTATGGTTTGCGATTTCCTTCTATTATATAGTTTAATTTATGCAATTCACCTTTGGTTTATTTCCTTTATGCATTCTTACATTATTACTACTTTCCTTTCTTGCTATTAGAGTAGTTTGCTTTCAATTCCTAGATTACCTTGCAGTAAAATTAACATTTTATTTTTGTTATTTGCTTGTTTGCATCTTACATTCTTATAATTATCATGCTCCATTTCGAAACATGGTTGTTTTAGTGTTTGCACATATAGTGCACAACACCTCAGAAGTTTGTACAAACCCTGGGTTGACATTTAAAGTGAGGATTTCAAAACTCTTATGCAATACTTTCGCATATAACCAACTAAAATACTTCATTGCAAGTTCATGAAAGAAAATTTTTAGTTGGCTAAGAGTTTGGGGCAGGCATCCAAATAATTCTCGTTTGCCATTCTACATTTGAAAAATTGAAGTTGGTTTTTTAGGACTTATTTCTTCCATCACCTATATGCTAAAAAGCCAAGGTAAAGGGACACCCATGATAGGTGAGTCGGTAAGATCCAATTGTTCTTGTAATCCCTTCTTGAGTCACCCCACTCTTGTGAGGTATTTATCCCATGATTGTATTATTTCCAACCAGTAATCCCTCTACCTACGCTAATATAAATATCCTAGTGACCATATCATATGACATCTACCTAAGGTGATGATCATGTGATGCAATTTCTCTTGGAGGAAATTTTGAACAATTGTTGGGAAATGTTACCAACTACTTTGGAACATGCCACCAATATCCCTCATTATAACCCTTTTAACCTTCGCTAGTCTCTATTGGTGGATTAGTTCCCACTATTGAAACTTTTGGAAGCTTCAGTTACAATTTGAGAGGAAGGATACTCGACCTTTAGGACTTGTCTTTATTTTGGCATACTCACGTTTTGAAATCCTTTCTATCAAAACAAGTTAGACATAATACACTTTTATATCACTTTATTTTAGATCATTTTATACTTATTTCCTTTGAGTAATTGATATTGATAAAAAAAATGACAGTTCTCACCACACTTTCTTCACACATATCACTACAAGTTGAGCTACATTAGGGATCCACTAGGACCCCAATGTTTTTTATGCATGTAAGATCTCCCACCATTATTGGGAACTGTTTTTGGTTGTGGTAGTTGATGGGCCTCAAAATTAGACATAAATTAAGGTCCATATGACCATCCTTCAACACATTAAACCTCTCTTTTTTGCATTAGATGAAATATTTTTAGCTTTAATATGTTCATTAGGAAGGTTTAGAGATAATTGCATATTTGTGCCTAATATTATTTATTTTTGTAGAATATTGTGAGAATATTGGGCAAATTATGAAGATTTGGAGGATGAGATAATCTAAGGACTTGCTCCCTACTACAAGATGACCAAGATTGGATAATAAATGAACAAAATATCATGAAATTATTGCACAAATTTTGGAGCTCCAGTGATTGAGAAAATTTAGGAATGTGTTCCCTGTCATTTAATGCAAATTCCTAGTGTTCAGAACTAGATCCACTATTTGAGGGATTTTGGAGGGGAAAACTTCCTCCTTTCAAGGATAATGATTCCCCGTCAATTTGTATAAGTACCAATTAGAATTTTCCTCTAGGGGCATGCATTTCTCAGTCTTCTTGTGGACAAAACTTGTTATTTAGCAACTCCACTTTCATTTCTAGCAGGGATGTACTTGGATGGATTCAAATAATGAAGTTTGGTGCCATTTTTAGCTTCTAAAGCTTGGTTTCCTTCATAGGACTCTGAGTTTCCTTGGGCTTGGCCATCCCAGGAGCCTCAGAGCCCTCTTGTACAATTTATTTATTTCCTTTGAATGTTTTTTCACTTGCATCTCTTATTTCTGCATTTACTATTCATGCTTCTTTTGTTGTAGGTTACATTGGTTAAATGATTGAAGTGAGTTTTTTTGTAGGTTATTTACATATTCAAAAGCATGATGCATCCTTAGAACAACTTTAAAAGTCATATTCATCATTGAGCTACTTGGATTGGTTTACTAGTTCACAAATCTAGAATTTCTGGAAATCCCTTGTAGCAAAATAATAGTAATTTTCTACTATTTTTTAGAACGTGTTAATGAGCTTCATTTGAGTTGATTCCACTTGTATTGGGTCATAAAAACATTCAAGTTAATAACAAAATTTACCCCATAGAATTTTCACTTGATTAGGTTAGGCATTTGGTAGGTTAACTAGCTCACTAATTCTTGAATTTCCAGTTTTTAGAGTAGTAATTTTCTGCTATTTTTAGCACATGTTAACAGGGGTATTTTGGAGTGATTCCAATTGGAATGGAGTCCTAAGAGATCCTACTTGATAACATAAATTTTCCCATCCCATTTGTGTTTGATTTACTTGAGCATTCAACAAGTTATCTTGCTATTGTAGCAAAAAAGGGCCTCTTGTAGCACCTCTTGTAGCACTCTTGTAGCCGGTGTAAACTTGACCAAATATGGTCCAAAAGTTTGGATTTTTTCTCCTAGGCTTGAATCATGACTCCTAGGCTCTGAATCCATCATTGAGTAAGACCAACATACCTCTTAAGCCTCGCCTCTTCTCCATTGCAATTCACCTCTGCAGTTTGGATTAGTGGACAGATCCATGACTTGAAGAGCATAATGATGATTTTCATGATTACTTTATGAAGCACCTTGTGAAATCTGTTGACAAAATCTATCTTGCATGTAGTGATTGAAGAATGATTTCATTTTGTTCCATACATATTGAGCTATGGTTTCCATTTCCAACATTGATATTTCTATTGCATAGACTAGGCTTCCTTTTGATGTGCCATTCACACTCTGCAAATAGATTAATGTTTACATTTCTACAAATAGGATTAACATTTGCATTCATGCAAAGTAGAATAGCCTTTCCTTTCTGCAAAATTAACTAGGATTTCCTCTTTGTAAAAGTAATTAGGTTTCCTTTCTGTAAATAGAGTAACATTTTGATCTAGGTGGATCTTCAGATACAATGGCATGAAAAAAGCTCCAAAATCAAAGTGCTAAGAATGACTTTGAACTAGGACCAAAGCATATATCTCGTCTTCCTGATCGCAGAGGTGCAAATGATTCGTCAATCCAAGTCCGGATGATGAAGTTATCGCGAAAAGAGTTGCCTTGGTTCCTTTGAAAAAAGGAGGTTTTTCTCATAAAAAATGAACTTTAAGCCTTATAAGGCAAATCGCATCGGAAGAAGTGCAAAGGGTGGATTTAAGGTGGGCCTTTGGAACCCCCGATCAACAATCTCCAATTAATCGGGATCAGGGGCAGGCGATTGGCGATATCGGCGCTTGAGAATCGACGATGGAGTGTCGGATCGACGGATCGGGTCGAGGAAACTCAAAGGTCGAGGACCAGGACCCCTGGGTGTAGCGAATGCGATTAGTAATCGCCAATATCAGCGATTGGAACGATCGGCGATCGTCTATTCTGACTTGCGATATAATGCGGACCCGATGGAATAATAGATCCTATTTGATAAAATTTGACATCCGGGAATTCATACTTTTCAGTGTATTCCCATATATTTTTGGTTTCGGCCAAATCTATTATGTGATGCGATAAGCGACTAAAGTGGATCCGATAGGGTTTGTAGGGCCGATTTAAAATATTTTGAAGTCCGGTCTTTTATGTTTTGGTCGGATTTATCAGTTTTTCAGTGTATTTCTGTTTAATAGAAAAAAGGCTATTTTCAGGATTTTGTTGCACCAGCCGATGCTTCTAAGCAAACGGCTTCTATTCTGAACAAAACCGACCTCCGATTTTTAAGCGCGACTTTGATCCAAGCGTGTTATAACACACGATGGTGACAGAGAGCCGAGGGGGAGCGCAGAAAGGCTGGGTAACAGTGGGCAAGAGCAGTATGACAGAAAGCCCGAGAGGCTTCGTGGAAAGGCTGCGAGGAAGAGGCCCGAGAACCTGAGTGCCAGAGAGGGCTTGAAAGCCAGCGCAACGCTTGAACCCCATAGAGCCACAAAGCTTGATCAATCCAGAGCGCAGATAGCCATAGAGTCACAACGCTTGAAATTCTGGCAGATCGCAGAGCTGCAGTGATAAGCCAGAGTGCTATAGGGCCAGATAGCCATAGAGCTGCAGAGCGAGAAGTCCAGAGCAGTTATTCTTTTATGATCGATTCTTCTCTTTATGATCGGTTCTGTTTGTTTTGATCGATTATTCTCTGTGGATTCTTCTTCTTTGATTGATTCTCTTTGATCGATTCTTCTTCTTGCAATCGATGCTGTGAAATCGATATTCAACAAGCTTCAGCTTTGACAGTTTGATTCAGATGTCCACCTTCTTGTGCGAGCATCCATCTTCTTTCATCGATGCCTTGAGATCGATGGTCTGAGCAGCTTCAGCAGTGAGACATCCACTTCATCAGATGGCCCATGGTGTGAGGTATATGATTATTGTTCATGTACTTCTTCTTTTACATTATGCTGCGTGGATCCTTGATTGATGTTGATGCAGGATCTTATTTATTTTATGTTGTCATGATTCCTTGCTTGGTTTGAGGTGGGAATCTTTTATGTGATGTACTTGTTGTCATAACTCTTTATGTTAGGCTTTGAGATCCCTTGTTGTATGTTGTTGGGATACTCTTGTTGTCATCATGCATGTTTGTTTTGACATCCCTTTTGTACCACATTGGCGGGATGCTCATCATGTATGTTTTTGAGTCATACTTATAGGAGTTTGATTGAGAATTCCGGTTGGGAATATCTCATAGAGCCACTCCTGCGTGAGGGATTTTTTGCTTGTATGATCGTGACATCATCTCTTGTGTACATCATCATTATCGACAACACTTAATGCAGCGGCCTACACCATCTTGACACCGGGGCCCGTAGACGTAGTCCCTCCTAGACAAACTCCGTTATCAACGCTTATGTTTTTATGTGTTGATGATTGTCTTATTCCTCTTCTTTACAACATGCAGATGTATTCATTAATGTTCTTTTAAAAAGCAATTTTAACACATCACAAAAGTAAAATGTCTTGGAAGGGTCCTTCTTCACATCCAGACCTGGATCAAGTGGTATCAGAGTGGTCTTTACGTGTATGTGAATTGCAGCGTGAACAATGGAACGTGAAATGACAAAGGATGAAAGAGTGATGTGCGAGACCATGCTCGAAATTTCCAAGAAAGTGGAAATTATGTATGAAACTCTACAGAAAGAGATAGAGGAAAAGGAGTGATTTCAGCTTCAGTTGCAAGCCACAGAAGAGGCCATGGAAGAACTGAAGCGAAACAAACATAATATTCAAACATAGAATGATGAATTGAAGATGCGCCTACATGAAGATAAATAGGAAAAACAAATTTTGCTACGACAGCTGCAAGCGAAGGACGAGACCTTGGAAAAGCTACAGCGTAACCCATGTGAGGTAAAAACTAGTTCTCCATCTTCATGTATGTTTCCTAATGATGATTTTGCTGTGTTTGAAAATCATACCATAGGAATTGGCTCCAAACTGTTGAAGAGAATGGGGTATGAAGGAAAAGGCTTGGGTGTTAATGGCCAAGGCATTATCAACCCCATCAAAGTAGAGGAATTACCTCGTCAGGAAGGACTTGGGTATGTCAAGAAAGAAGTTGGGGAATGCGCTGAGACAGTTAGCGAACCACCAATGACGGATGATGAGAAACCCTCATCAGTTCTTTCCAAATCAAAAGAGAAGGTAAAAGATGTTGATTTCCTTTCGATTTCATCTTCTCATAGTATGATGTCTATTGGAGATTTGGAGATCCCAATTACAGGGACAAACATGAGGCTCCTTACAAGGATGAGGCACGAGGAGAAAGAATAACTTGGTGTTAATAACCAAGGCATCATTCAACCTTTGGAGGTTGTGCATGAGCATCGATTTGCAGGCTCGAGATACACTAAAGGAGAGTGCTCAAAGGTGTCAGAGTCATCCGAGACATCGTTGAGGAAAGAGAATGATGGGAAAGCATCCCCATCATCCCATGGCAGTTTCCATTGCAGGGAGAGAGCGGAGGCAAGCTCTCATCGCCATACTGACCTCAGAAACAGCCAAGGAAGGTATAACCACTTTTGATCTTCAAATGTTCATTTTGATTATGATCATGTTGCTAATAATGAACGAAGATCAAGGCATCGAAAAACATGTACCTTTTGTGGTTTACCTAACCATACCTTTTCCAAGTGTTGGAAAAGAATGGCAACACTCATGAGGCGTGAAAGACCCTCTCAACAGCATGAAAAGAAACAGGTTAAGCAGATATGGAGGAAGAAAGCCTACTGTAGTCATTGCAACAAAAATGGCCATCAAAGAGCCACTTGCTGGAAGCTCCATCCAGAGCAGCACCTTAAAGACAAAGCGTCGGTGCGTGAACCAGGTAAAGCAGTTGTTTGACAAGCAAAACCACCTCAAGGAGGTGACCCATTCACAAAGATAAGTGAGAAATGGTTTCTAGACATGTTGTCATTTCATGGTCATTCTTTTGTAAATCACTTGTTGCATTTTAAAATGTAAACGTGATGATGTGTTTCCATCACGTGGTTAGCAAACAATGATTTTTGGTCATGTTTTGAGTCGCATATTAAAAATCTGAAAGTGACGTTATGTTTCCATCACTTGTCCACACAATAGTGTTTGGCCTTGTGTGTGTAAATCATGTGTTGTAGTGATGATGTGTTTTCCATCACTTTTTGAAGCAACCATTATGGATTGGCCTTGTTGTCATAGCTGGAGTATTACGTCCATCTTGATGTAAACTTGACCACCGAGCATGAGTTATAAACTTGTGGCAAGTGTGGGATGTTTGGGTCTTTAGTTTGGTCATGTCATTCAAAGCATGTAATTTGCAAAACAATGTACTACAGGTTGCAAAGGTAGTAGGTGTCGGCTCGTCGCTTAAGGCTCCGAAGAACAAAGGTGAACGAGATGGAAGCGAGACCTTTTCAGGACATTTGTGATGCAGACAGGGTACAGAGAGAGTTGCAGATTACTTTCCATGCTTTTGGAGGACCAAAAGCTTCTCAGTGGGGAGGATTGATCTAGGTGGATCTTCAGATACAATGGCATGAAAAAAGCTCCAAAATAAAAGCACTCAGAATGACTTTGAACTAGGACCAGAGCGTAGATCTCGTCTTCCTAATCGCGAAGGTGCGAACAATTCGTCAATCCGAGTCCGGATGATGAAATTATCGCGAAAAGAGTTGCCTTGGTTCCTTTGAAAAAAGGAGGTTTTTCTCATAAAAAATGGACTTTAATCCTTATAAGGCAAATCGCATCGGAAGAAGTGCAAAGGGAAGATTTAAGGCGAGCCTTTGGAACCCATGATCAGCGATCTCCGATTAATCGGGATCGAGGGCAGGTGATCGGTGATATCGGCGCTTGCGAATCGGCGATGGAGTGTCGGATCAACGGATCGGGTCGGCGAAACCCAAAGGCCGAGGACCAGGACCCTTGGGTGTAGCGAATGCGATTAGCGATTACCAATTTCGGCGATCGGAACGATCGGCGTTGGTGATCGGCGATCGTCTATTCTAACTTGTGATATAATGCGGACCCGACAGAATAATAGATCCGATTTGATAAAATTTGAGATCCGGGAATTCAAACTTTTCAGTGTATTCACGTATATTTTTGGTTTCGGCCAAATCCGTTATGCGATGCGACAAGCGACTAAAGCGGACCCGATAGTTTTATGTTTTGGTCATATTTATCAGTTTTTCAGTGTATTTTTGTTTAACAGAAAAAGGTTATTTTCAGGATTTTGTTGCATCAGTCGATGCTTCTAAGTAAACGACTTTTATTCTGAACAAAATCGACCTCTGATTTTTAAGCGCAGATTTGATCCAAACGTGTTATAACACACGATGGTGACAGAGAGCTGAGGGGGAGCACGGAAAGGCTGCGTAACAGTGGGCAAGAGCAGTATGACAGAAAGCCTGAGAGGCTGCGTGGAAAGGCTGTGAGGAAGAGGCCCGAGAGCCTGAGTGCCAGAGAGAGCTTGAAAGCCAGCGCAACGCTTGAACCCCGTAGAGCTACAGAGCTTGATAAATCCAGAGCACAGATAGCCATAGAGTCATAGCACTTGAAATTCTTGCAGATCGCAGAGCTGCAGTGATAAGATAGAGCGCTATAGGGCTAGATAGCCATAGAGCTGCAGAGCGAGAAGTCCAGAGCAATTATTATTTTATGATTGATTCTTCTCTTTATGATCGGTTCTGTTTCTTTTGATCGATTATTCTCTGTGATCGATTCTTCTTCTTTGATTGATTCTCTTTGATCGATTCTTCTTCTTGCAATTGATGTTGCGAAATCGATACTCAGCAAGCTTCAGCTTTGACAGTCTGATTTAGATGTCCACATTCTTATGTGAGCAACCATCTTCTTTCATTGATGCCTTGAGATCGATGGTCTGAGCAGCTTCAACAGTGAGACATCCACTTCATCAGATGGTCCGTGGTGTGATGTATATGATTATTGTTCATGTAGTTCTTCTTTTACATTATGCTGCATGGATCCTTGATTGATGTTGATGCAGGATCTTATTTATTTTATGTTGTCATGATTCCTTGCTTGGTTTGAGGCGGAATATTTTATGTGATGTACTTGTTGTCATAACTCTTTATGTTAGGCTTTGAGATCCCTTGTTGTATGTTGTTGGGATACTCTTGTTTTCATCGTGCATGTTTGTTTTGACATCACATTAGCGGGATGCTCATCATGCATGTTTTTGAGTCATACTCATATGAGTTTGATTGAGAATTCCGGTTGGGAATATCTCTCAGAGCCACTCCTGCGTGAGGGCATTTTTTTCCTTATATGATCACGAAATCATCTCTTGTGTACATCATCATTACTGACAGCACTTAATGCAATGGCCTACACCATCTTGACACAGGGGTCCAGAGACGTAGTCCCTCCTGGACGAACTCCGTTATCAACACTTATGTTTTTATGTGTTGATGATTGTCTTATTCCTCTTCTTTACGTCATGCAGATGTATTCGTTAATGTTCTTTTAGAAAGCAATTTTAACACATCACAAAAGTAAAAGGTCTTGGAAGGGTCCTTCTTCACACCCGGACCTGGATCACATTTCCATTTCTGCAATTAGTTTAGGATTGGATTTCATGGCATTCACTTCATTACATAAGATCAATGAAAGAAGGAAACATTGTATGTTGCACATATAGTGCCGACACCTCTTAAGTTTGTACGAACCTCGGGTTGATAATTTAAGTTGGTAGCCTTGGGACTTGCAACATTCTTGTTGCAATATTGAGGCTCATTAGTGGGTCACCTACCAAATCTCCTCGACTTTCACCTTTGAGTCCATCTCTTGTAGGATCATGTTTACTTTGATCATCATTGTTAGGAAATCCTAGTGCTATTACTCTTTAGAGTACCCAAACCAATCCAACGATGGCAAACATACCAAATCCATATGTGGCTAGAAATGTGCAAATTATTAGCCCCCAATAGAATCCCAACCAAAATGTCAATTTTCTATTAATGACATCCCTCAGTATGCTCGATTCAACAAAGTTGACCAATGATGCTATCTTACATGATGTTACTTGGACCACCATGCCAACCAGATTACCTTCATATCTTCCAAAATTTGAAGGAAAACTTGGTAAACATCTTGGAAATCATGTCATGTCTTTTCATTTATGGTGTTCCTCAAACAACATTACGGAATATTCCATTTGGTTGATACTTTTCCAATGAACCTTTATTGGATTAAAAATAATGTGATATGTTAATGAGATATTAGGTTCCCACTCCACATTTTCATCACTTGCAAATGCTTTCCTTAAGTATTTCCAACTCTTAGTATGTTAGTTCATCGTGACCTAGTACTTGAGATCCTTTCTGATTTATGATAAACCACATTTATCCACATTGCAGACCATATCCATGAGTAGTGTAGATGTTGCACCCTATGTAAAATTCAAAGCCACAATAAAATACGCCTAAATTGGTTTTTGAAATTTTTGTTCCTTTTATTGCCAAATAAATGGCTACCACTATCCTCTAAATTGTAGAGGAAGCAATAATGAAGGTACACAAATTTTGCTAGTCATGGTGTTTATATATGGTTGTACCTTATCCTCCTTATTCTAAACCTTTTGAGTGTGAGAAACAAGGGACCTCACATATGGCTAATGGCTTCATCGAATCTCTAAACTAACTCATTATAACTACTCCACCCTCTACTTCATACAACATCAACCCATAGGGTGCTTATTATGGAGCCCCTTATTCATCTTACAATGGAAACCAATATGGAGATCATTATGGAGGTGCCATTGCTCATTCCTCCAACACTTCTTTCATGTCATTTTATCTTGCTCACAACATGGAGTGCCATTTTTTCAATCATCGGGACCCCCCATGCCCTAGCCAAATATTTTGGGTCCCTCTCAAGTCACAACAACTTCCTTCAATAATACAAATGTTGGTGGGAGAACATCCACTTCATACAATCCTCGTGGGCCTCCTTGGGAGTAATTCATACTATTCATTCATTGGTCCCCCTTCATGTCCACAAGCCTCCACATGTTGGACTTAGTTTTGTTCAACCTTCTCAAAACCAACAAGTTCAAGCCTTAAATAAATTGAACATAGTCAACACTTCCAACAAAAAGAAAGGAAAGGGAAAGCAAAAGAAAACCTAAGAACAAGGAGGCAACCCCCTAAAATAGAATCAAAGAACCAAGAACCAACCTAAAAATCCCCATAGTAAAAGAAGGCAGGGCAAGAATAAAAATCTCAACACCAATTTTTGTTGTGCGTTATGTAGCAATTTCAACCATTACACTCACCATTTTCCTTAAATCATGGATTTCAAGCGTATGAATTTCAGGGCCAGGGGTCTACCCATCCATAAGGGGTCCCCCCACCCCAAAAATACTTCCCTTAATTGTCTCAGCTAGTTTTCTTAACACATCCCTTCCCACACCAAGTGCTTGTCACTACTCCATAAGCATTTGACCCTTCTAATTAGCCTATCAAGCAATATCCCCCACCAACCCCTTCTCAACTTGAAGACCAACGTAATATTCTCGAATGTCATGGAAATCCACCTTCAAACTCATAATAATTAATACAATACCCCATCCCCATCCAATCCATAATAAACCATTCAAATCCTACTCAACTTATGGTTAATGTCCCTCTCTTGATTCCTCATCCTAGTAGTAACACTACCTCACAAGTACCAAGGGCACCTATTAGATGTATGGATCACAACCCTCGTGCTAGGACTGCACATAGTTATAGTATTTTGGATGATCTTTCTCAATCAATCATTGCCATGTCTACATTAGAGGCATTACAAACACGTACTTCCCAATGGAAGGCTCTTCTATGCATGTTTGGGGTAATTGACCATGTCAAATCACATTTAATTATGTTCGATCTCAACAACTCTGATTTATGAATACCCTCCTTAGCCACATTTCAAATTTTGGTCACTATTTGGAATGACATAATTCATAGGTGCATTATAGATGAGGGCACATCTACATGCATCATGTATAAAAATGTTTGGTAGAAGTTGGGATCCCCTAAGCTCCTAACATCAACCACCACCCTTCATCCCTGTGATGGACACTCATCTCAATCGGAAGGCCTGTACCAAAATGTCCCCATTGAGCTTGCAAGCAAGATACCCTTGATATATATTGAGGTTATAATAGGCACACCCCTAGACTATAACATCCTCCTTGAATGTAATTACATGTATTCAATGAAAGCAATGGCTTCTTCTATCTTCCATGTGATGATGTTCCCCTACAATGGGAAGGTTGTCATAGTTGACCAACTCAATCACTATAAGCCATGGCCTACACCATTCGATAACATCCTACCTTACCTTAGGGGTAGTGTGTATCTCTCGTCATTTTTGGAGAATGAGCTAGCTAACTTTAGACATTCCACCCTTCTCGATGCTTATCATGGGAATCCCATATTCATCTATTGTTCCCATTTGACCATTGTCTACACTATCATAATCACGACAGAAGAACCTTCATCTCTCTCATCCACCCTCCAGTAGAGGCCTATTCTAGAGCAACCGCCCATTCCAAAACAAGAATCCATACTAATGCACACTCTTATGCTAGAACAAATGATGCCCATCCCAATTGGTTATCTCCTACTCACGCAAATACCATTTTTCTTTCCCTACTAGTCAAACAACAAATTTGGTGATTGTTGCATTAACACTTCAAAATATGGTGTTGGGCATTCCCGTGTGGTACTTAGAGTTCCCCTCTACAGTCCACATGTTAACGTTCACCCATAATTTTATAACCTGCCATATTCCCCCACCAACAACTCCCAAAGTAGCAATTCCCAAGCTAGTGGTCCCTAGAGACATAATTGCAGGCATTCAACAACCATCATTATTGGAGGAATTAGACTATTAGGGGCACTCAAGTAGCCACCTCTGCCAAACCAAAGAAGTAATTAGTGGGAAATCCTTAAGCCACTCCTCATGCTCCTCTTCCTTGAGCTCTTTGTGATGCCCTTGGTCATACTACTTTCTAGTACCTTACTCTCCTAGAGTTAAGACCCATTTTGTATGTACCCCTCATGAAACCATTATTTCCCACCTCTTCCATCACTAGTGCTACTACGTCATCCTTAAGCAATCCACCTACTTGCAACAAGAGGCTATGAACTAACAAATCTTGTTCAATTTTCTTTTTTGCTTATGGGAATTACACTTGTCATTCCCCCAATATTAACAAGTTCAAGAGGACATTAAGGGAGGTGAGTCTCATGCAAATCACCCCACCTTCTATTGTAACAAACGAACCTACGTTGCAACCACCTATAATGCAAGACACTGAAAAACCATCTTTTACATCTCCATTTCCACCCATGAGTAACTGAAACACACATGTTCTTTGCGTGAGTTAGATAGTCATTACACCTATTAGAACTAAACTATCATCACATATAGGATTCGACAAACAATGGAGTAATAGTAGATTTGAGAAGCACTCAATATATTAAAAGAAGCACCTCATGATTCACTTTTAACCCTCACTCCATATTCCCTGTTTTTTTATGATCATTGTCTAATTCATACTATGGGTCCACAAGAACAAATGATTTACCTAATACCCTCCCTAGATCACCAATTCACACCCCATATGAAGATATACCTCATGCACTACCCAAGTTACTCACAAGTACCCCATGGGAAGTCTTATCTTGACCAAGTGAAACTAACTAAAAGGACTACATTAACATATGCTACATTTCCTCCACCATAGGCCCTCTACCTCAAGGAAATTCATTGTTACCCATGAGCAGTTTTGTCATGTACTTCAATAAATCCTTCAGTATCCAACTTATTATAGTCATATAAGGACACTATCATACCATTACAATCAACACTTTATGATTGGACATCCACCACTTTTACATCTCTAATTTTACACTTATACGAAGGCATCATCGAAGTGATGACCACCCCTGATCCCCCATGGGATGTGATGCATCATTACTCTCATTTATTCCATCAACATGTTTTGCAACCCACTGTTCCAACATATATATGTGCTCTTGAAACCAAAGACTTCATTCCCCATGAAAATATTGATTGGTTAAAAAATCCTATCCTAGCCTCTAACATTTTCAAAGAGGGGAACATGGCCAACATATGCCCCACTATCAAAGTGGACATTATGGTTGAACGAGGTATTGTAGAAAACATTTTGTTTAAAGAAGCATGTTAACGAGAAGTTCTTATCACCTATAAATCTTTTTTTCAAGATTTACATGATGTATTCACATGGTCTTATACTATCCTTGACCCTACCAATATTGAGCACCATATTGACACATGGCTAGATGTGCTCCCCATTTGAAACATCATCTTTGCACCCTTTAAAAGCTATGGCCATCAAAGTTGAGATATATAAGCTTCACAAAGCTAGGTTTATCTACCCAATTTCCTACATTGCATGGGTGTCCAATCCCATCCCTATTAACAAGCAAGGGACTATCCATGACTATATGGAATTTTGAGACCTTAATCAGGCTTATCCCAAGGAAAACTTCCTCATGCCTTTTATTGATCAAGTTACTAATGCTTGTATAGGACACGAGGTTCTCTCCCTCATGGATGGTTTCTCAGGATACAATAAGATATAAATCAAACTTCCTTCACTACCTCATGGGGCACTTGTGCTTATTGAGTTATATCTTTCCATCTCAAGAATATTGAAGCCATAATGCAACAAGCTATGACTTACATTTTCCATGATATATCCCATATCATCTTGGCTTACCTTGATGGCCTTACAACTTGATTAAAGGCATGATCATAAAATTTGGATGACCTTCACACCATCTTTCAAAAATGTCATCAATATAAAGTATGCCAACCTATATTCCTATAAATCCACATTCCAACCCTCCTTTCATTAACCTCCACGGAGACTTAGCCATGGGGCCCCTCTTCCCCTTTTTCCCCCTCTATCATTACTTGCCTCTCAAGGCCAAGCCATTTAATCAATTGACACCCATCTTTGTGCTTGTAATTTCAACCCAATTATTCTTTCATTCATTGGTAATTTGTACAAATCATTCTTCCACCATCACCGACATACCATCTTTTCTAATTTCATTCTTTTTACCTAGTGGCAATCTAATCGCCCTTGGTTCAAGCATCTACACCAAGTCTCCCATGCCTAAATGGTCATCTCTAATCATAGGCATCCCCATTTATCCTAGTATTTTCGATAGTGGCCCTTAGCAATGCCATTTTCAATTACCTATACCCTTTGCAACCATTATGAACCCAATTCCAACTTGACTTCAATCTACCATATCCAATTGTCTTCTTAACAATGTAGATCATCTCTTGTCTAGTTGATCTTTTGAATGCCACCAATTTTAGCTATCAAAATTTCTTTGACCAAGGGAAGTTCCATATACAACCTTGTCTTTCATTACCCACCCCCTCCCCCTACCCCGTTGACGATATTTTTTGTCAATATTGACTAATGTAGGCTTGACTATGCCTCTTGTCTCATTGCGTTCTATTTCATGCTTCAAAATCACAATTGACACTTCACTTCATTAACACCTACATTTCCAGTTCCACTTATATATGAATGATATGGGTTATCCTATGACTTTTCACGTGTTTAAAAGAGATGTTGCCCCCTCCACTTTAATTTTTTTTTGCCTTAAGTGTATGAGGAAAACCCTTATCCTTGTAGAAAAACCTTACAAAGGCTAAAAGGAGAACACAACATTTTAATTGAATTCCAAAAAATAAAAAATCATTCAAGACCCTTATATCGCTCCTCTTTATACACAACATTAAGTCTTGGGTCATTATTATATTTTTACAAGAGTGTTGCTGCCCATTCTAAAACCACATTAGTTTAAAAAATTGAAGTTATGTTCGAGTCATCCTCATATCCATTCTCTTGTGGTAATAAAAAGTTATTACTCAAAACTAAAAAATTGAAGTTTTCTTAGCAAAAACTATGTTCGAGTCATCCTCATATCCATTCTTTTGTGGCCATGAAAAGTTATTACTCAAAACTACAAGGGGGTTTGTTCATCCTCATATCCATTCTTGTATCGTCATAAAAAGTTATTACTCAAAACTAAAAAATTGACATTTCCCTATCAAAAACTATGTTTGAGTCATCCTCATATCCATTCTTTTGTGTTCATAAAAAGTTATTACTCAAAACTACAAATGAGTTTGTACTATGTTTAAGTCATCTTCATATCCATTCTTTTATGTTCATAAAAAGTTATTACTCAAAACTGCAAAAAAATTCATAAAAAGTTATTACTCAAAACTACAAACCTCTTTTGTGTTCATAAAAAGTTATTAGTCAAAACTACAAATGGGTTTGTATTGTAGGTTTGTTACTCAAAGCTAATGGCTTGTCCCTCATTATTAAAGTCAAAGCTAATGGCTTGTCCCTCATTATTAAAGTCAAACCTCTTTTGTGTTCATAAAAAGTTATTAGTCAAAACTACAAATGGGTTTGTATTGTAGGTTTGTTACTCAAAGCTAATGGCTTGTCCCTCATTATTAAAGTCAAAGCTAATGGCTTGTCCCTCATTATTAAAGTCAAAGCATGCATAGGCTAACATTCAATTTGAAACCCCTCAAAGCTAATGGCTTGTCCCTCATTATTAAAGTCAAAGCTAATGGCTTGTCCCTCATTATTAAAGTCAAAGCATGCATAGGCTAACATTCAATTTGAAACCCCTCAACACCGTTTATCATTGTCGGGTGAAAATCGTTTATTATATATAAAGTTGTTACTCACCTCAAAATCCAATTCGTTTATTATATATAAAGTTGTTACTCACCTCAACATCCTCATGGTATGATTGTAGAATCGATAACATAAACACGCATTACCAAATGCCTTCACCGACAACTCGAAATAACGATGAGTGCCATAATAAGAAATATATATTATAAATTCCTGTGGTGCATGTGGGATCTGAGCTTTATAAAAAGGTTTCTACGTGACACTCACGATTAGTAACTCAGAGCCCGCCTTAAACAACACTATACTTTGGGAGCCGTGGTTGGGCCTTTCCAAAATGTACTATTTCAGCAAAACATGTCGAGGATTCATGAATTTTCCCAAATGCTACACGCGATCAGGTAAGGGGAAACTAGCAGGAAAATATATTGGATGTAACAAATGAACAGTGCCGGTGAAGCGCATTATAAAACAACACTTGCCTTCTTTTGCAAAAGGCTTAATGAAGAAGGGAAACCATTTTATGTCTTGCGATCATTTCACAAAGTTGTGGGGGCATGTTACCAAAACAGGAAAAGAAACGAGAAAAAGGAGTTGGGAGGTTTGGCATTCAAGGAATGAGGAGAACGAAAAAATAAGAAAAATATGAAAAACATACCATAATTATTTTTTACATTGAAATTGTAATAATCATATAATGGATTAGTTAGCATGTTTTATTATTTAACATTATAAAATCTTAAGTGTATTTATGTTTGAAACTAAGAATATATGTGCCACAAGTATCTGTTCTAGTTAAAATATGTGTTGCTATTTATTTCAAAAATTTATTTTGGTAAATGATGTATAGAAATGTTACCGCACAGTTGCAATGCTGAAAGAAGTCAACCGAGTAAATAGATTCAAATCCGACTCTTAAAATTAAACCAAAAGAAAAAAGAGATCCAATACAAAATCCAGTAGCTTTGGTGGAAGATTCCAGGGAATTTATCTATCAAATGCTAGCAGTAGGATAATTCTCAAAGGGTTTTCTTTATCCCATCTACCTCAAAAAATTGAGGAGTAGATAGGAAAATTTCCTAAGTTCAAGCATCTTGCATACAACCAGTTGTGGACTCTGAACTTATTAAATCACACAATCCCCTTGAATTAGTGAACAATGTTGGCACTAAAATCAGTACAATATTTCCTTGCAACTTGCATCATCTACAGAGAAGGAAAACCTAAAGGGAAACCCATCTCCATCTGTGACCACTGGGCCTAAGAAAAAAACAGGTTCATTTCAGAAATTCAAGGCACGGTTGGATCAAGTTGTAAATGGCATGGTTGAAGATATGCAACAACCACCTCCCAAAAAGGAAACACAAGATAAATTTCTGAGAGTTGAAAATGAAAACGAAAACCGACGTAGAAAACGATGTTTTCTATGCCGTCGTGTTTCTAGAGCGTTTTTTTGAGGAACAGTTTCTAGCCGCAATAATCTTTTTCCTAACTCCTTATCCCGTCCTGTTTAGATGCAATAATTAATTAGAATGTAACTTAAATTTTTTTAATATTCAAATTAATTTTATAATAAATATTATTAATTAAAAAATTAAAAATTAATAAATATTTTTAGTTAACGATTTTAAAATTTTATTATTTTATTAATGGAATTAAATAAATTTTTCATGAACAAATATAATGAGATAAACTCATTATTAATTAAGTGAAAATTGATTTTAATTATAAATTTTTGTTTAATATATATTAAAAATAGTTAAACGCTTAAAAAATTAATATATATTTATTTAATTATTATACAATTATTATAAAAATAAAAATCACTTATTTATATTACCTAGATATTTATTTTATTGTTTATTACAAAATTTAGTTTAAGCACATGAAAATGAAATGAATTTTAACAAATAAATTAAATTATATATATATATATATATATATATATATATATAAAAGGAATCAGTGAATTTTTTATTAATAATAAATTAAAATGGTTATCAATTCAAAACACAAATAACAAAGTAAGTAAAGCAATTCCATTTTTAATATTTATTTTTTCTCGAAATGGTAAGAACAACTATCCTTTAAAATATACCTATCTATACTTTACACGCAAAATGTAAAACTTTCTAGACAACTTTCTTAACAAAAATATTATTACTACAATAACAAATTATTATTGTAGTTGGTAGGATTGGATTCTACATCGCAAAATTAGAAAAAAAAGTAAAACCAAAATTGACTAGATTCTAAACCTTAACATTAACTTGAATTACTTATTTTTACTTTAATTTAGCGATAATGTTTGGTTTCATTATTGTTTATTTTAATTAGTTTAATTTTTGTTTAGGTTTGTTCTTTAATTAAATTCTATTTAAGTATTGGAGTTTTCACAGTACATTATATTAGATATCATTTTGGGATTAAACTGCATTAAGTATGTCATTCATCTATGGTCCTTTAATTAAATTCTATTTAAGTATTGGGGTTTTCGCAGTGCATTATATTACATATCATTTTGGGATTCAACTGCGTTAAGTAAGTCATTCATCTATGACCATTTCCATGAGAGGTAGTTGTAACTGACTAATTTCTCATGATTTTTGAATAGTCCACTTAGCACTCATTGCATCGGGTGATGCTCATAGGGGTGAAGAAGTGGGATTGAAACTAGTGAAATGAATCACATAGTGTCAATCATCACTCCGCGGCTTGCACCCAGTAACCAAGACTTCTTGGGAGGTCACCCATCATAGATTGCCTTTGGCTCAAGCGCACTTAACTATGAAGTTTTCCCCACAATCATGCCCACTTAGCTTGCTACCCCATTTGCAAAACCTTAGCAAGTATTGTGCCTCATGAACCATTCAAGTAGAGTTCCCTTCACTTTTTTGAATTGAGCAGCACCCGATGCAATAAGTGCTAAGTGGACTATTCAAAAAGCATGAGAAACTAGTCAGTTACGACTACCTCTCATGGAAATGGTCATAGATGAATGACTTACTTAATGCAATTGAATCCCAAAATAATATCTAATATAATGTACTGGGAAAACCCCAATACTTAATTCAAAAGAGTGAAGGGAACTCTACTTGAATGGTTCATGAGGCACAATACTTGCTAAGGTTTTGCAAATGGGGTAGCAAGCTAAGTGGGCTTGATTGTGGGGAAAACTCCACAGTTAAGCGCGCTTGAGCCAGAGGCGATCTAGGATGGGTGACCTCCCGGGAAGTCCTGGTTACTGGGTGCAAGCCCCGGAAGTGATGATTGACGCTATGTAATTCATTTCACTAGTTTCAATCCCACTTCTTTACCCCTGTGAGCATCACCCGATGCAATGAGTGCTAAGTGGACTATTCAAAAATCATGAGAAATTAGTCAGTTACGACTACCTCTCATGGAAATGGTCATAGATGAATGACTTACTTAACGCAGTTGAATCCCAAAATGATATCTAATAAATTTTATTTCTTGTACATAATTTATTTAGCTTTTAATTTTAAAGCTTTCATTTAATTATAATGTTTCTTCAATCAAAGTTGTTATTATAATATTAAAACTTATGCAATGAAACTTATTGTTTTTAATTAATATAGTCGATTAAGATTTAAGTTTTAAAATACACAACTAAATAACATTGCAAGAAGGGATAATGTTAAAATCAACACTCTTAGTCATTAAATTCCTCAATTCAATAACTTTAACATTTTCTTGAAAGAGAAAATGTTCACACTTACCTTTCTTGCATGAAGATACATTGTAGTTTACTTGTGTATAATGTTTAGGGTTAGATTAATTAATTAGCTATTTCTTTATTGTATATTCTTTCTTTCGTCAAAGTTGTTAGCTCCAGGTTTATTCCTCAAGGGCTACAACTTTGATAAAGACGAGGTCATGTGCTCTTGGATTCTTCCTTGTGGGCCATGATTCTCTCTATAAGGGTGATAAGTTTGAGTTATGCTAGTCTTGGCATGAAGTCGGTCATGGATGTGTAGCTTAAAACAATAGAGCAAATTCTCTTGTCACTTCTCGCCAGCCATCGAGAAGTTTAAGGTGTTGGTGTCCGGAGCAAAAAGTCAACATCTTTCTAGCGACCATACTAGGGAATGAGATTAGTTTTCCTCCTAGTTTGTCATTTCATAGAGGATGCACAATTCTTTTTAGATTTGGATTGAGAGTTTGCCTTGGCATATTTGGCGCAACTTCACTGGTTATCCTATAGAGTCTTCCCAAGATCTTGTTGACAAGTTCTTAATTTTTTTTTTGTTTTGTTTTGTTCTTTTTGTTTTTTGTTTTTTGTTTGTTTTTTTTGTTTTTTGTTTTTGATTTTTTGTTTTTGTTTTGTTTTTGTTTTTGTTTTGTTTTGTTTTGTTTTGTTTTTGTTTTTTTGTTTTTTGTTTTTTTTCGATTTGTAGGGATAACGACACCCTTACTGCCTCCTGTCTATTCCCTCTCACTCATTCCGAGGAGGCAGAATATTGGTACCCTAATATTGCGGGGCCAACCCTCTTCGATAAATTTATCCATGATTTTTCCCCTTTACCCTTACCTACGCAACCCCAGTTTTGGTGTAACTTCTGTGAGAGTTCCCATAACCCTTTTACTTGTCGAATACTCTCCGAAGCTAAGAGACAACACAAGCTTGAAAGGGATAATCCTACTGTTCCCTACAGGTGGGAGCTTATAGATCTTAAACCTGTGTCTCCTACTTAATATGAAGAGGCCACTCTTGATTCCTACTTGGTTGACTCACCACCCCCATGTCATCTCTTCCCTTTTGATGACTCTTTCTTTCAAGAAGATTCCAAGTTTCATGTATATCATGATACCCACAAACCTCAAGCCAACTCTGACCCTCTTTTTCCCTTAAATAATGATATTCATGATGAGCATGATAAAGAAGAGTTGAATCCTGGTGATAAGGATACTCTTCCTAATCCCCATGACCAATCTTTCTTTTCAGATACTGATAAAGAGGTTTCTACTTCCAATCTTGAGGATGCTTCACACTTCCTCGATACCAATGATGATACATTCTTTAATGAAGCCTTGAAGGAAGTTCTTGCTTGTAAAGAGTCGAGTCTTGATTGTGAAAACCCCTGTCATGACATGAATGATGATGAGTAATTCTTTGACAAGATTGAAAATGAAGTATCCCCTTTGGATCTTTGGAATGCCTCACGCTTTCTAGATGTGGATGATGAGACCTTCTTCAATGAACTTGGAAAGGAAATCGTTGTTTTCAATCCCGAGGATGCGTTGTCAAATATTCTAATTGAACTTGAAGGATTTGAATGCAAAATGCCTAGGGAACTTTGTAATGTTAATGATGTTTAATATCACATTGTTGGGCACTTAATGTAAACCTTGAATGCATTGCCCATGTTCTATTTATCCAATATGGTTTTCGATTATCAACACACTTTCGTTGGTTGGCACGTCATGCGTAATAACCAACATTACTTCTCGCTTCTTGTTAAGCCATTTTCACTACCACATATTATTGTCAGTTGGCAGGATAACCACCCTTGTCTGGCTGCCATCCAACAAGCCATAAACCCTGCATGCAAGACTCATGACCCCTTCCTCTACATTCATTTTCACCCTGTATGAATGCTATGTCTTGAAGTCTTAAAATTTGTACGTAATAAGAAAAAGGCAATTTTTTTTTCCAATTTCTTTGCTTGTTATGTTTTGAGCTTTGATTTCTTTTGTATTGATGTCATTTTGGAATTTTGCCTTCTCTTTCCTTGCTTCTATTACGCTCTTACCTATGATTTTCCATCTTTTGTCTTGCCCTTTATGCTTCAGTCATCGATCAAGCTTTTTAATCTTTCACTTTGTCATCATGAAGTTAAGGGGACTCCATTCAAGTTTACATGGATCAATGGATTATAAGGAATATACTCATGCATTATTTATCACTACTGTTCTAGTGTTTTGGTTAGAATAGGAGATGTGGGAAACCTTTAATACATCTCATGCCCACTCTTGAAAAACATGCCTAATCAAACTACAACTCACTGATGTGGAGGTCTTGCCTAAAGGCAATTCTTGTCTCGCTCTTAGATCTTTTGCCTCCCCCTTCTTTCTTTTCTTTTGAGTGCACCAACTTTCTTGAGTGTGAAACACTAAAGACTTGTCTTCTTTGCACTTCTTATCATTCCTGATGTTTCATAATTTCTCTCACTTCTTTCATCCCCTGTTCCTTCTTGATTTCACAACTTTTCAGGTTCTCAGAATCCTTGCTTGTGCACCCCCGGAACCAGTGCACTTTTGTTGGTTGAAAAATGTTACAATATTTTTAATCAATGTTAAATAATGCAGGCTCAACTATTCCTCTCACCACCGTATTCTATTTCATGCATCGCCCTCACAATTGACACTTTCACTTCATCAGTGCCTACAGTTCGAGTTCCACTTGTATATGAATGATATAACTTATCCTATGACTTTTCACGTGTTTAAAAGAGAATGCTACCCATTCCACTTCAATTTTTTTAATGTTAAATATATGAGAAGAAAAACCCTTATCCTTGTATATGAACCTTACAAAGGCTCAAAAGGAAAGCACAAAATTTTAAGTGAATTCAAAAAAAAAAGGGGCATTCTAAGACCCTTGTCTCACTCCTCTTTATATAGATCATTAAATCTATGGTCATTATTATATGTTGACAAGAGTGCCCCTACCCATTCTAAGACCACATTAGTTTAAAAAATTGAAGTTTTACGAGTTTAATAAATCTAGTCACTACTAGATGGATCCCATCATCTCTAAATCAGTAAAAAGGTGGCGGTGATATATATATCGAATGCAAATTTTTGATGTTGGAAAGCATATCTTTGCACTTATAGTCGTCCTGATATAGTTTGTGTACCTGGAAAATAACTTTCCTAGATTCTGCCACACCATTGTACCATTGTTATTGCAAGCAATCATTGCAACTCCATTATCAATGCCTTACGTGGGATGTTACTGACGTAGTCTCTATATTCCAGATTGGAAAATTCAAGGACTTGCAATTATTACAAAAAAAAAAAAAAAAAAAACCAGTTATTCTCCCAGCGTTACAAACGAAGGCAAGATATGGTTGTGTCAACAACGACATTTGAGATGATTCTAAAGCTGCTACATCGACATTATTATGTAACGGTGCGTTGAAAAAGACAATGTTCCACACTTGGGTTTCCATGGTTAACAAAGTAAGGAATAACGTAACAATCTCCCCGAAAAGGAAGAACTACTAACTAAATCTACTTGGTCATACTAATAAACAATTTTATCAATCCTTGCCCGGCCTCGTGGCGTCGAGCTGAGACTAAACTCATGCAATGAATGTTACAGAGAAGCACCCGTAGATATCTAACAACCGTGCTGGTGATCGCTTAAATTATTACTGGACAGACGAAATATATGTATGCTAAATCGGGTGGAGACATGTAATAAAAATATAATGAAAGGTCGATATCAAAAGTGTAAAGTTCCCAGCTAAGCTTAACCAAAATATTAGAGAGTTTCCAAACAGTTAAATGGGTGCAACAACCAAGAGTCATCCAAGCATTGATACAGTTATTCAAAGAACAATCTAGACCATCCATGAACCTCAATAGGATCTATAAAAGCAAGCGACATACTCAGTGCAAGGGATTCTCACTCCCTCATACCCAGATGCTGCTAGAATAGTTTCTTCTCAAGAAAACCAAAGGACACGAAGGCAAAGTTCCATGGATTGGAGCCCACCGAAGGGGTATTGTCACGCCCCTACACCAGCGGTAGTTTTTCAACCGCTTATAGCGAGGTGCGGCACCACCGTACGCTTTCTTTTCACCATTACTCACCTTCGTGGACTACGCCTAATTCACTTGTCCTTACTTAGTTTGTTTTTCGCAACCAAGTAAAATGCATTTATCCTTTATACTTAATGAAGCCCATGCTCATTCATTATCCATATGCAATTAACCAAGAACATCAACAATTGCAAACAAGTATAAAGGGAGGGGCAACTCCCAAACAGTCTGCCCAACAATATATTATAACAGTTTCTTCAATAGTACATCATCAAGTATACTTGGCAAAACTCCAAGTCTATACTTAGAATAATTTTACAATCAAGGCATAGAACAGCCTTTTACAACATCAATGCCAACCTACACGGTAGGAGGCTGCTCACTCGAGACACCTAAGACTCCCCCTTAGATTCTGCACGATTCCACACTCAAACCGCACTCTGATCTACCTACGAATGACCTCCGGTAAATCTGCGCACTTACACCTTGGAGCGCATGAGCTATGCGCACTCCAACCTTTTCTGCGCCCTTTTTACCCCTTGTCCAATGTGTAGATAGAGATGCCAAGTTCGTTGGTTCCAAATGAGCTCAAGGCTCTCCTTATTTATACATAACTCTGCATGAGTTTGGAGGGGTGTCCAGCCCCATGGCCGACCCCATAGTTCATTTCCACATGCCCACAAGTAATCCTTTTACAAGTCGGCCTTGCTTCATTAATCATCGCATATAAGTGGGGGTTCAACACTTAGTCATTTTAAGCGTTTTCCCTTATCGTCGCATTTGTCATGCATAGTTTCGTCGCATCTCCGTGTGTGCTCACCCGCCCGTCGTGCAGACCCACCCGCTGTGTAGACCCGCCCGCCTGTCGTGCAGACCCGCCCGCCTGTCGTGTAGACCCGCCCGCCGATTGTGCAACCCGCGTCCGCCCGTGCGCCCGCGCCCGCCCGTGCGCCCGTGCACGGTGACTTCGCCCGGCGCCCGAACGCGCCCGTAGCCAAGGACCTTACATCCTCCTCCACCTGAAATCGTTGTCGTCCTCGACAACATACCATCCCGGTAGCTCTCCACCAAGATCATCATCAACCATGATGTCAACTCCTCCACATAAGGCAAACATCCCTGCAACATATGTAGAATTCCATCTCCATCATGCTTCACCTTAGTGACTAACTGCCACCAAGACAACCATACCAAGGTATACACCTCTACGGTATGTACTCCATCAGATATCATCTCGATCCATGATCATTGACCCCTTTGCCACAATCTCCACTGCAACATCTCGTGTCGAACTCATCATGTGTCACCATGTGAACCTCTATCATGATACTCCAACAAACGCCAACACATCTCTGCACACTTCGCGACCCCATGTCTGAACTAGTTGGGTAGCTAATCCAACTGTCACGCTCAAATCATGAGAGTGAACATCCTCATGCCATCATCTGTTGTTCCTCAAACATCTGCCACATCCTTGACTCATCAAGAATCTATCTCCATAATCCATGCTCAGGTCCATGGAAACTCCATCCATCTGCAACATGTCATGATGCTTGATGCCAAGCCATCCCTGCACCATCAATCATACCTGCTCAAACATATTTAAGGACTCACTGCCATGAGCAGCTAACAATGAGCCCCATCTTCTTCATCCATCTAAGAAGATGTAGAGGGAGTAGAGCCTGAAGGCTCTCCCTCACTAATCAACTCAATCCATCTATCAGGATCCTCAATCTCCATCCTTTGTAGATATGCCTCCCGGTCTTCCTTCTGGACATCCGGCCTCACATACACCTCATCATCATCATCCTCCACCAGCTCTAGCCTTCTTGTCAAATCCAAGATGCTATCTGAAAGTGATCTAATGACCAATGACTGCTCCACAAGCTTTGCCTCAATAGTGGACAACTTCTTGTTCACCTTCTCCTTATCTTCCATTTGCATCACTCCCAATTTACAATCAGGCCTTGTCACACCAATGGTTGGAACACCAATGGGTACATCTTCCCTTCCATCATACATGTAGAGCTTCCTCAAATGTGGTACAACCATAGCCTCAAATTGTTTCATGAATTCCATCCCTAATACAGCCTCATAGTCATCAATCCGCACTATAGTGAAGTCCACCTTCCCGGTCCATTCACCAAGTGTAATGTCCACCCTCTCAGCTATACCAAGAATCTCCATAGGAGGAGAATTCACTGTCTTCATTTGTGCCTTTGCCGATACAAACTTCAGCCCAATTCTTCTCGCAGTATCTTCACTCATGAAGTTGTGAGAAGCCCCACTATCCACCATAGTGAGTATATCAGCATCTCCAACCTTCATCTAAACATACTCCAATCTGTTCCTCTCAGGATCCCTCCTAGAGACCACCACCGTAGTAGCAGAAGCACCAAGTATCTGCATCATCCCCATAGAAGCACCTTCATTCTTCATATCAGATTGTGCAATAGCAGCCACCTTTGGTTTAGAAGGACAATTCTTCACCGTATGTGGACCAGCACATATCCAACACTTCAAGGGTTTCTTCGTCTTCGAACTATCATCCGATTTCGAAGCATCTTCCTTCTTCTTATCTTTCGGTTTCTCGGACTTCTTCTTCCTATCATCAAAAGTCTCATCATAATGTTCCACCAGCCTGTCAACAGTAGCAAAAGATTCTTCAAGTGTCCTAATCTTCTGCCTCTTCACCTCATTGCGTGCCCAAGGCTTCAACCCAATAATGAAGTTGAACACCTTGTCCCTTTCCGCCATGTCAGGAAGTTCCAGAGCTGCACTTGCAAACTCCCACTGATATGCTTGTAGGCTTCTGGTCTGCTTTATGTACTTAATCTTCGTCCTTGCTTCCCATGTTTCTTCCTGAGGACTAAAATGAGTCTGCAAAGCCTTCTTCATGTCATACCACGAAGTAATGTCATCAGCACTACCATTGGCAATCTGATCTAACCTCCTTCGCCGCCACATCTTAGCATCCTTTGTTAAGAATTGAGCAGCTACCTTGACCTTTGTCTCATCATCAGATAGACCCAACCGTTCCAAGTATTGCTCCATGTCCCATAGAAAGTTGCCAAGAGTCTTTGCATTCCTTGTGCCATCATAAGATTCTGGTTCCTTGACCTTCACATGAGGTACTCCTCCACCTGAGTTATGCCTCACTGCCTTCTTCAACACCGCTATCTCATCCTTGGCTTCGTCAAGAGTTTTCCTCAAGTTCACGATCTCTGCAAGACCCTGATCCCTTGCTTCTTCAACCTCTTTGACCCTTACTTCAAGTTGTGTACACATAAGATCAGTGTACTCATACTGTGTTCGGAGTTCATCATGTTGTGTTCGGAGTTCTTCGAGCTCTTCCTTTGTCTTCAAGTTGATCTCTTGCTCTTTAGCAAGCAAGTCCATCTTCTTATCCCAAGAAGTCTCCATAGCCTCCATCTTTTCCAACACCTTTTCAATGAACCCAATAGTAGTATCCTTCATAACGTGACTAGACCCAGCCTGAGATTCAGTTGCCATCTCTAACAACTTCTTCCTCTTTTGCAATCTAGTTTCGACCATCCAACAGCTTCACCAAGTCACCTGCAACTAGAACCAACCCTTGTTTCACTTCGTGTGAAACGGTTTCCTTCACCTGCAAGCACCCTTTCCACTGTTATGAACTTCAAACCTTTACGAGCAAACCTTGCTCAGATACCAACTGTCAAGTTGTGTAGCAGCTTCAATGCTTCAACACCTGAACCTGTTCACAGCTCCAACTTCACTTCGGTGAAGTTGTGTAGCAGCTTCAATACACGGATCAACTGCTCTGATACCACCTGTCACGCCCCTACACCAGCGGTAGTCTTTCAACCGCTTATAGCGAGGTGCGGCACCACCGAACGCTTTCTTTTCACCAATACTCACCTTCGTGGACTACGCCTAATTCACTTGTCCTTACTTAGTTTGTTTTTCGCAACCAAGTAAAATGCATTTATCCTTTATACTTAATGAAGCCCATACTCATTCATTATCCATATGCAATTAACCAAGAACATCAACAATTGCAAACAAGTATAAAGGGAGGGGCAACTCCCGAACAGTCTGCCCAACAATATATTATAATAGTTTCTTCAATAGTACATCATCAAGTATACTTGGCAAAACTCCAAGTCTATACTTAGAATAATTTTACAATCAAGGCATAGAACAACCTTTTACAACATCAATGCCAACCTACACGGTAGGAGGCTGCTCACCCGAGACACCTAAGACTCCCCCTTAGATTCTGCACGATTCCACACTCAAACTGCACTCTGATCGACCTATGAATGACCTCCGGTAAATCTGTGCACTTACACCTTGGAGTGCATGAGTTATGCGCACTCCAACCTTTTCTGCGCCCTTTTTACCCCTTGTCCAATGCGTAGATAGAGATGCCAAGTTCGTTGGTTCCAAATGAGCTCAAGGCTCTCCTTATTTATACATAACTCTGCGTGAGTTTGGAGGGGTGTCCAGCCCCATGGCCGACCCCATAGTTCATTGCCACATGCCCACAAGTAATCCTTTTACAAGTCGGCCTTGCTTCATTAATCATCGCATATAAGTGGGGGTTCAACACTTAGTCATTTTAAGCATTTTCCCTTATCGTCGCATTTGTCGTGCATAGTTTCGTCGCATCTCCGTGTGTGCTCACCCCCCTGTGTGCGCTCACCCGCACGTCGTGCAGACCCGCCCGCCTGTCGTGTAGACTCGCCCACCTGTCATGCAGACCCGCCCGCCGGTTGTGCAACCTGCGTCCGCCCGTGCGCCTGCGCCCGCCCGTGCGCCCGCACCCGCCCGTGCGCTCGTGCACGGTGACTTCGCCCGTCGCCCGAATGCGCCCGTATCCAAGGACCTTACAGGTATGGTCTTCCTTCAGGTCATTGATCCTTTTAAATGTGATTCTGTCCGCTCTCCTTATTACACTCATACCATCTTGCAGAGAGTTGTAATTGAAAGATTGAAGCGATGAAATAAAAATCCTTTTGCTGGTTTCAACTCTCTCCATGTTTTGCAGCGTCTCCATTTCATTTCTCAGTGTTTTGGTTGAGTTTGTTTATCAATTACACATGGTACATGTTTTTGATTCGTTTGTATATATTTGGTTTTCTTGTTTTATGAATTCACTACTCATATGTTTATAATAGAGCCCTTCTTTTAATTACACTGTTATAAATGAAGATATAAATGACTCAGTTTAGAAGTCGGGCATGATCTTTTGTGGTTTCTTATCTTCAACTCTTCCTCATATATACATATAATCCATCTATGTTATTGGGTTTCATTATGGTTGTCTTTTAAGTAATTTTTTTTAGATTTGTTCTTTAATTAAATTAATTAAATTCTCCTTCGTAAATAATTTATTTAGCTTTTAATTTGAAATTTTCATTTAACTATAATGCTTATTCAATCAAAGTTGTTTTATAATATTAAAATTTATTCAATGAAACTTATTTGTTTTATAATATTAAAATTTATTCAATGAAACTTATTTTTTTTAATTAGTATAATTGGTTAAGGTTTTAGTTTTAAAATACACAACTAGTGAATATTGCAAGAAGGGAAAATATTAAAATCAACATTCTTAATCATTAAATTCATCAATTCAATAAACTTAATATTTTTTTGAAAGAAAAAATGTTCACACTTACCTTTCTTGCATGAAGATACATTGTAATATATTTTTGTATAGTGTTAAGGGATAGATTAATTAGTTAGTTGTTTCTTTATTGTATTTTCTTTCTTTCATCAATGTTGCTAGCTCCAATATTATTGCATGAAGATACATTGTAATATATTTTTGTATAGTGTTAAGGGATAGATTAATTAGTTAGTTGTTTCTTTATTGTATTTTCTTTCTTTCATCAATGTTGCTAGCTCCAATATTATTCCTCGAGGGTTACAACTTTGACAAAGACGAGGTCATGTGCTCTTAAATTCTTTCTTGTGAGCCATGATTCTCTCTATAAGGGTGATAAGTTTGAGTTTCTCCAATCTTGGCGTGAAATTAGTCATAGTTGTGTTGCTTAAAACAATAGAGCAAATTCTCCCTTCACTTCTCACTAGCTGTTGAGAATTTCGAGGTGTTGGTGTATGCAGAAAACCATCAACATCCCCAAAAAAAAAATCTCAAAAACACTGGTTACTTAGTCACTCCTCAATTAATTTCAAAGATTGCCTCTTCTTCTGTATAGTTGTGTGTTCATTCCTGTCGACATTAACTCATCCAATCTAAGAATGTTGTAGTATGATTTCCATTACCATAAGAATGGTGAACCTTGAATGTTGCCAAGAGAGTCATCATTGTTCCCTACATTGATTAGCTTACATGATGTTAAACTCCAACACAATCTCCATATTATTTTAAGTCACACCTTGCAATAGTTGCGACCATCTTTTTTGTCGAATACTCTTGGCCTTGATAAGGCTTTCGACACCACAATATTAAAACACTTTTTTTAGTAGTGTTCACATTAGGTTCTAGGGACTATTCTTATAGCAATTGTTTCTTAGTACTAGCGCCCTTCAAGACATTACTGACATCTACATAATTGAAATTCCAACCAGATTAGGCATCAATCGCATTTTTCTAGCACTTGTGGCATATTATCTACCATTTTAAATCATATTTTGGGTAATATCACAACCATGGGACATGCCAACCTTGTTAGTTTAAAAGCAGTGATATTTTTTTGACAAGATTATGGTTTTGTAAGTGGGTTTCTATATTTCTCTCTAGGTCATCCCAAGTATTCTTCATGTTCCCTCTCTTCGTAGTATTAGTTCACATATTGTCAATTATAGTATGCAAAAAATGATGTATTTAAACCACACATTTTATCCTAACCTCACACATTAGGGGCAAATTGTTATCACCTAAAACTTGCTCATATAAATAGAATGGATTAAGAAATTCATCATCAATAGGAATGGGTACATTGGCATTAAGATACAAACCAAGCAAAAAGATTTATGTAGACTTGTGTAGGTTTCCTTTGAAAAACCCACAAAATTTGTGGAGATTATCTCTCGATAATCATGCAAGTAAGATAAAGTAATCAAACAAGTAGCTCTTTCCATTTTCGAAAAATACATCCATGAAGTTCAAGTGGAAGTTCAAAAAACCTTCAATTTAGTGCACCTTTGGAGAAAAAAAATCATGATAAAGCATGAGTTTTCTCGAACTAACTTAGGATTTTGTGATGAAGATTAACAAATCTTTGATGAATGAACTTGTACAATTCTTGGTATCGAATTTTCGTTATATAATGAGGCCATGAGTATGCATTCAAAAAAAGTAGTTGGCATTCATAGGCAATGTTGTGCTGTGAAATTCACTTTTGAGAGAGAGAGAGAGAGGGAGAGAGAAATAACCAATTCCAAGTAAAAAAGATAGGAAGTAAGACCAACCACTCCATTGAATGATTTCCCAAGTCAGTAGGGTTCTAATAAGTCTTGCATTAATCAAAAGGTAAGTTCAGACCATCCCACATCATTGTTGGTTCATCTTGTCCTGAAAGATCAATAGTGCTGATGTTGATACCATTCCACTCCACTCAACAAATATTGCATTCCTGCCTGAAGCAATTGGTTGGGGAATAAAAAAGGTTAGGTGAGGCATTCTTTGTTAGTAAAGCATGCCCTATTAGAAGGTATTAAGAGCTGTTTCATCCCTCTCCCTCTCCTAACAGGTTTGACTCGAGACGAGCTATTGAAAGTAAGGGACCAATTAAACTATGTCTGAATCTCCGATAAGCACGCTGCCATAACAAGTGGGGCCATAAAGGTCTTCGTGTTTCGTGTTTATTTATTCATTTTCATTTATGATGCGAGTTGCTAACTTACTAATTGTTTTATTTGTCTTGTTCTAGCTATGAGTAATTGTTGGAGTGGGGGGTGAATCAATATTATAGGAATATAACAATTTATACAACTTTCTTTCACTTGTGCAAGAACAATAAGACACCATTAAGTAATTCAATGATTAATTGAAATAAGCATGACAAGAGACAATATCAGAAATCTCAAAGGAACACACAAATAACAAATAAATGATTGAAAACTTCTCTTTAATTGCTTCACAAGGCAAGCTACAACTTGTGGTTACAATTCTATGGTTACAACCAGCGGGAAGCTTCAACTCCCCGATCTTTTAGCTACAACCCTTGACTATTTACCAGTACCCACTAGAAGGAGCGCCAACCCCTGATTTGCAAGCTACAAGTTGCTTGACACTCATTGGTTCATCTTTCATCTATTTTCATACTAGAGCCATGAATGCCATCTCTGCTTACAAATAAAACAATTTTCTCCTTGGTCACAAATACCTTCAACAATCTCTGATTACTAAAAACACAAACAACTTCACCTCAATTCGCTCATAAAAACTCTCTTATAAATTGCTTACTCAAGCCTGCTTATAAATATTTTTTGCTTGATAATTTTGGCATGATGTTTTAGTTAATCTTGCCTTTGTCTTGTTTTCTCTCCAAGTTATCCAAGTCTTCTCTACTATTCTAGGCTTAATTTTTGAATATAACTGCTAATTTCACTTATTCTTAGAATTCTAGCCTTTTAACAGAGCTTTTATATTTTTGGCAGACTATTAAGTAAGGCTTAACAACCACTAAATTGTTACTCATCCAAAGCTTCCGACTCATCCATCCGTGCATGTGACCAATGCACTTTACCATAGGCCTAAAGCCTTTTTAATATGCCACTACCATATCGTGCTGCCAAAATTAGCTCACGACCTTTTTGTTTTATTAAAGAAATTTGCTACCAAATCTGCCAATTCGAATTTGGCCTTTAGCCCCTTTCGCGCTGACCGTTTCTTATTTTTTTCCATACTTATTGTGACCATTAGCTAAGTTCTTTAGGCACTAATCCACTCTATTCTGTTGGGGGGAAAATTCCTTTATTATTTGCTCTGCGCCCTTGGTCTTATTTCTATGTGAAATGGCCAAACGCTAATGCTTATGCCCAGAGCCCTTCTATCCGACACTTCAACTGTGCTTCCTTAATAAACCTTCGGGCTCGTGCCTTTGAGGTGACATTATATAAACCACTTGTCTCCCTCTGATACGCTGTCATTGCCAACCTATACGTCCTCTGTGTCCCAACTTCTTTTCTTCCAGAACTTCTTTTAACTACATAAATACTTCTTCTGGTTACTCTTCTCTAGGCCTCGCTATCATGCGGGGCCATCCCGACGCCTTATTCATTGGCTTTTGTTGTGTGCTGTCAATCTGACGTGCCTCGATTCCTGTTTCTCAGTGCTTCCCTTATTGTGATGTATTAAAAATTTAGGGGTCATACCATTGGGTCAATGTATGTTGACGTCATTAGGGACACCTGACACCTCCAGAGTGGTGACACATGTTACCTGAAAATGACCCACTACGGTACCTGGAAACTTCAAATCTGCATGACATGTGTCCACCTCTAATTAGCCATGTGCTGACATCATGCTCGACCATTTATAAGCTTCTACCTTGGTTTTGCAGGCAAATCCTTAAATATTTGGAACGGTTCATGATGTTATACAATATTTTGTCACACTCCCCGTCTCGTATCCTGAAGTGTCAAAATGATAAAAGTTGTCAGTTTATTCACCATGAAACATGTTTAGAAGCATCCCCGAAAAAAAAAAAGAAAACTTGCCTTAAAAGAATTCTAAAGAAACTTGTCAAAAAACCTTGTTTTCAATATCAACGCTTTTTGCATCACTAGTGACTCGTGCCGATATCTTGTTGCACTATACTATCCTAGCATTGCCAGCGTGGATTTTATCAGTAAAATTGTGCTAAACCTCTTCAGACAATTTTTCCTAAAGTGGAGGAGAAGCTTCTCTTACTAGAAGTCTCGAGAATGACGAGCTAGTTACAAGTGAATAAGGATTGGAACAAGATCTTATGTTCTTGGTCCTTGATCCTACTTTCATGGATATTTCCCTTAAGATGTGGAACCTCTCCCTCATTTTATGTATCCTTAACTCCCTCTCCTTCCCTATAAATGAGATCCCTACTATCCACAATTTGTTTGGCTATTGCTTCGTTGCCTTCCTAGTGCTAAAATATGCCCAAATGCTGCCCATTTTGCTAAGGAAAAATGAGTGCTTGAAGGTTAAGGCTAGGACTTGGAAACTCACCTAAATGAGGTTTCCAACATCAAGGCTTAAGTGGTTGTAATGTTCCCTTTACCATCTATTAATAATACATTGTGTTTTCTTTCCATAAATGTGTCAATTATTGCTCATTTAGTGTAATACTCCTTGATCTGTTACATGGTTTATATTGGAATCAATTTTTCTATGTATGCGTTTGTTGTCTCCACATGATCTTCCTTGCAGGTATTCATCCATAGTGACGAAGAGGAGATTGAACTTGGAAGCAAAAGAATGAAGGACGACACTAACGAATGTTAACATAAGAGTGAGGTAGGTCATCTATCCTTCTTTGTGTTTTCTATTATAAACTAGGAACGTTTACATATATTTGTCTTTGTTTGTTGCTCGATCCTCCCATAGAACTAAAGGGATCATTTCTGTCCACAAAAAGGATTGCCTGCACAACACCGCTCTTGACATTAGGGCCCGGAGACGTAACTCACACCGGGTGAACTCCGTTATCAATGTGTTTGTGTTCTTGATTTGATGGTCATCGTTATGTTTCATATTCTTTACAATATGCACATGTGGTTGTTCAATACTCTTTCATATGCAATTCTGCTAACATCACAGAAGTAAAAGATCTTGGATAATTCTGGTAGTTGAAGAGATCCAGATCAAGTTTGGTATCAGAGCAGTCTTCTTGTTGATGTGAATTGTGAGGGTGAAGGATTGAACGTGGAGCAAGAATTAAAATGGAGGATGACACAGATATGTACGAGGCCTCCATTAGGATGTCAAAAATGGCGGACATAATGTATGAAGCTTATGAGAAGAAAATGGCAAGAGAAGAACGAGAGAAAGAAAGAGCAGAAGATGATTCTCCATCTACCCCCTCGAGTGTACATTCATCTTCTTCATCGTCTTCTCATAATTTTGATGAGGAGATCAGTCAGAGCCTTCAAGAAGAGAATGCTGAATTGAGGAGACTGATATGAGAAGAGAAAGAGGAAAAGCATAGATTGTAGGTTCAGTTACAAGCCACATAAGAGGCCTTGGGAAAAGTGAAGCGCAACGAAGGCTTAGCAAAGCCACCACCACCTCTTTCAGAATCGACAGCTGAGGTAAACAATGTTGATCATTATTTAGTTTCATTTTCACATGACACTCTTTCTGTTGGAAACATGGAGGTACCCATTTCAGGAATTGACATGAGACTCCTTACCAAAATAGGATATAAAGGAGGAGGAATTTGTGTTAATGGCCAAGGAATGACTCAGCCATTGGAGGTGGTACAAAGACCTTGATTTGCAGGCTTGGGATACACTGAAAGAGAGTACTCCAAGGTGTCAGAATCTTCCAAGATATTGTTGAAACTGTTGAGGAAAGAGAATAATGGGAACACATCACCATCCTCTCATGACAGTGCACATCGCAAAGGGAGATAGGTAAGGCAAGCTCTCATCACCAGGATCGCACCAGAGACAACCAAGAGAGGTATGGAAAGTCTCAATATTCTAAAGTTCATTTTGATTATAAGCATGTTAATGATGAACAAAAATCATGGCATAGAAAACCATGTGGTTTTTGTGGCTTACATAACCATGTGGATGCTGAGTGCTGGAAGAGGATGGCATTGAGAAAGAACATGAGGCGTGAAAGGCCTTCTCCACTAAAGAAGGTTAAGAAGGTATGGATAAAGAAAACTTTTTGCAATAATTGCAACAGAGGTGGAAATCAAAGAGCCACATGTTGGAGGCTCCATCTAGAACAATGTCTGAAGGAAAAAGCACACGTGCAAGAACTAGTTAAAAACGTTGTTTGACAAGCAAATCCACCACATTCCTTGTGGATCACTTTGTTGAGTAAGAGATGGTTTTACTAGACTTTGTAGCTTGTCATGGCCACAATTTGTAATCATGTATTGCAATTTAAATTTTAAAATTGATGATGATTTTTCCATTGCTTGTTAGAGAAACAACGATGTTTTGGCCTTTTATTGATAGCTGGGGTATTGATTTCTATTCTGATGTAAACTTGACCAAGGAATATGTCTTATAAACTCTTGGAAAGTATGGGAATTATTGGGTCATTATTGGTCATGTCATTGAGCATGCAATTTGCAGAGATTGTACTACAGGTTTGCAGAGGATGCAGGTGTCGGCTCATCACTTATGGCTCTGAAGAACAAGTGTGAAGGAGAAGGAAGGGTGACCTGTCAGGACAATTGCCATGCAGACAACGTAACACAACAGTTGTAGATTATGTTCATGCTTTTTGAGGACCAAAATCTCCTTAGTGGGGAGGAATTATCCAGGAGGATCCCAAAGTACAAGTGGCCTTGAAAATAGCTCAAAAATTAAAGTTGTTAGAGGGAAGAAAAACCAAGACCAGATTGTAGTGCTCGTCGCCCGGATTCCAATGGTGTGAATGACACACGAATCCGAGTTCGTATGGACGAGATAGGGCTTGTCAAAGTTTTGGTAGAAGTGGATAAGTGGCAGGCTTAAGGAGATTACAATTTGACTGGGATTGGTGGGGCTCGAACTTGCCCGACCCACGTGGCCGACGCCCACGGGCGGTCCCAAAATGTTACAACGACATGATATAACATTACCAATGTTCATATCTATTTACACAACGTGCCCAACTGAATTTAATACATATCAAAACTATATGTGAAGGTGGGGGGTCGATATGGTTTGAACCCCCGGCCTCCCTGCCTCAAACTCTTTGCCAAGGGTGGCAACTTTGTAAAGTCTGCCACCCAACCTCAATATAAACCATGCTTTTCTCATTCGACGGGGCAGCAGCCCATGGAGGAGGAATTGTGGCGAAACCTTGAACCCAGGAGTGGAGTGGGGGGTGGAACCCTGCATAGAAGAGCCACGCCTTGGCGGAACCATGATTTGTAGAGGGTGTGGAACCTTGAACCAGGAGAATCTTAAGATGCTAAAAATATTCGCTTAGAGGGCCAAAGATGCTAGTGTCAAATTTTGACAAATTGATAGTCATTTTTGCACATTTTCTCACCAATATTCCAAATGTGCAGTCTGTTTCCCCATCTGAGCAACATAAATGTAGGTGTCCAACAATAAGGAATCTTTGGAGAATCTTGTGGAATCTTAAAGATTCCCCTTTAGGCTGATTTTTGACCAAGGCAGAATGGTGCCAACTTTATAGTAATTTTTCACATAATTTCATAGGGAGCACAATGGTGTGCTTAGAATATTCATCCGAGCAGTGGATTTTAAGGCCATCTTCAGGGAGGAATCTTTGGGGGAATCTTCAAGATGCCTAAGGGTCCAGAATTTGATGGTGTCAGAAAGGGGCGAAGTTTGTAGTCGTTTGACACGATTTCTTTCCACGAGATCAACGGTGCAATCTATTTCAGTAGCTAAGATTTGCATTTTTCGTCCATCCATTAGAGTGGAGGTATATGATGAAGTATGTCATGATTTTCTTCTGATTTGCTAAGATGATTTTTTTGTTGTTGAGATCCCTGATTATCATTGTGTTGAAGGATACTTGTATGCCACATCTTGTGAGAATTTGTTAGCTTATCATGATGAAGGAAGACCCATTTGAGTGAGAGTTGATATAGGACGTCTCGTGGAGAGACATGGCACTCTTGTTGAGGGAATTTTCCCATGTGAGTGAGAGTTCCTGAGAATGTCTCATGGAGAGACATGCCACTTTGGTTGAGGGTATTCATCCTTGTAATGACAAAGACTATGCCATGTACATCATCATCATTTGCAACATTTAATGAAGCAGCTTCCCGACTCTTGACACCAGGGCCTAGAGACGTAACCCACACTAAGTGAACTCCATTATAAATGTGTTTGTGTTCTTGATTTGATGGTTATCGTTATGTTTCATCTTATTTACAGTATGCGCACGTGGTTGTTCAATGCTCTTTCATATGAAATTCTGCTAACATCACAGAAGTAAAAGATCTTATTGAGCTAGTTATTGAGCAAATTGAACAGAAGCCCAAAGTCTGGAAAGAAAAGGAGAGATCAGAAATGTGATATTATGTTATATGCTCAGAATGAAAGGAGCCATTGGTATGTGGACAATGGTTGTTCTAGGCACATGTCAGGTGACAAAATTATGTTTATGACATGGAAACTAGTTGAAAAAGGTAATGTGACTTTTGGAAACAATGCACCAGGTAAAATTATTACAAAAGGAGTGGTCAGTCTATCAAATGGAAAAGGTAAAGACAATAATGTTCTATATGTTGATGGGATGAAGCATAACCTGCTTAGTGTATCTCAGATGTGTGATCAAGGCTATGATGTGATCTTTAAAGCCAAAAATTGTCAAATCAAGTCTACAGGCACAGGTGAGATAGTTGTTGAAGTTATGAGAACATATAATAATGTCTATGTGCTCAAAGAGAAGATAGAGTGGTCTTTATCATCAAATATAGATGAAAGTTGGTTGTGGCATAGGAGACGTGGACATCTGAAATTTGATCAGATAATCAAGATGAGCAAGAAGAAAATCATTAAGGATTTACCCAAGGTTTCAAAACTAGAGAATAAAATTTGTAAATCTTGCCAACTGGGAAAGAAAACTTGAGTTCCATTCAAGGAAAAAGAAAAATCATCATCAAATCCATTGCACCTGGTGCACATGGATCTGTGTGAACATTCCAAAACGCAGTCACCCATAGGTAAATTATATTTTATGCTAATACTTGATTATTTTAGCAGGATGATGTGTGTTTCCTTCCTTAGAGAGGAACATGAATCTTTTGAGAAATTTAAAGAGTTTAAATCCATGGTTGAGAATGAAACTGATTGAAAAATAGAAGGAATAAGGTTTGACAATGGAGGTGAGTTCACTTCAAAAAAAATTGAAGAATTTTTCAATAATAATGGCATCAAAAGGTAGTTACAATAGCAGAGACTCCCCCAAAAAAGGGTGTAGCAGAAAGAGAAAACAGATTAGTGCAACAATTAGTCAATTCCATGATGGACGAAAGGAATGTACAATAGATGTTTTGGGAAAAATCCATTCATATACCAATATTTATTCTCAAAATAGCGCATCTGAGGCGAAAGAGTGAAAAAACTCCCTATGAGCTGGGGTATGGAAAAACTGCAACAGTTAAGCACTTCAAATATTTTGGTAACAGATGTTATATCAAGATAAATGATTAGAAACTTGGCAAGCTTGATGCAAGAGCGGATGAAGGAATTTTTATGGGATATTCGTACAACAACAAAGGATATAGATTCTATAACAAGAAATCAAAGAGGATCGTTGAATGTACTGATGTTAAGGTGGATGAATATGTTGAGCATGAAGAGAAACAACCAATGAAATCTAGTGTTGATGAACCATTCAACATTGGAGAGGAGTATGTTGAGCCACTCGCAGAAGAAGACAATGAAGAACCCTATAGTCCTCAAGCTAAGGATCCCTTAAGGTATGTACAACAACACCACCCAGCTGATCAAATTGTTGTAGAATTAAATTCTGGCGTGAAAACAAGAAGGAAGTTGCTTAATACCCCCGCACAAGCACATGTTTCCTTATTGTCCATGGAGGAACCAAAGGATGTTGTACAAGCCAGTCAAGACCAACATTGGTTAAAATCTATGCATGAGAATTGGATCAAATAGAGAAAAACCAGAATGGGGAACTTGTTCCAAGAACTACTAATAAAAATTTCATTGGCACAAAGTGGGTTTTCAGAAATAAATTGAATGATCGTGGATAAGTGAAAAGAAATAAAGCTAGATTGGTATGCAAATGATATGCTCAAATAGAAGAATTGGACTTTGATGAAACTTTTGCTCATGTTTCTAGATTAGAGGTAATAAGAATGTTTTCGACATTTTCTTGCTTTAAGAAGGATGTCAAATATGCCTTTCTCAATGGAGAACTATAAGAGGAATTGCACATCGAGCAACCAAAATATTTTCAGCAGCCATAGAAACCATATTATGTTTGCACACTCAAGAAGGCCTTGTATGGCCTCAATCAAGCCCCTAGAGCTTGGTATTCCAAGCTAGATAACTACTCACTCAAGTGTGGATTAAAAAGAGGTGCAATTGACAACAACTTATATGTCAAAGCAAAGGATGAAAAACTTATTGTGGTGGTCGTATATGTTGATGACAGTGTATTTGCCAGTGATTCATATTTGCTGACTTGTAAGTTTGTAGCTGATATGAAGGCTGAGTTTGAGATGTTAATGCTTGGAGAGATTTCCTACTTTCTTGGATTGTAGATTTTATAAACCCCCAAAGGAATTTTTATCTCTCAAAGTAAATATCTCAAAGAAGTGTTGAAGAAATTTGGCATGGAAGAATTCTCTTTAGTAAGCACCCGAATGGTGACATGTTGCAAGCTTAGTAAGGCTAATGAATCACCAAAAGTGGACCAGACATTATATAGATCCATCATTCCTCTTATATTTGACAGCTTCAAGGCTAGACATTATGCAAGTCGTTGTTATAGTTGGAATATTCCAATTATCTCCTAGACAAATCCATCTACTAGCAGCCAATATGATTCTTAGATATCTCAGAGAAATAATGGATTATGGACTTTGGTACTCCAAAGGTAAAGACTTTTCCTTAACTATTTATACCAATGTTGATTGGGTAGGTGATGTAGATGATCAAAAGAGCATAGGTGGTGGTGCTTTCTTTCTTAGAGAATGTCTAGTTTCATGGTTGACCAAAAAGCAAGCATCCATTTCCTTACTACAATTGAAGCAATGTACATTGTAACAACCTCTTGTTGCACTCAACCATAGGGGATGAATCAGACCTTGCAGGATGTACAAGTGTTCTATGAACTTCCCACACCCATTATTTGTGACAACACAAGTGCAATAAGCATGTCAAAAAATCCAATTTTTCACTCCAAGACAAAGCATATTCCAATCAAGTATCATTTCTTGAGAGAGAAAGTTGCTGATCAGATTGTGAAGTTGGAGTATGTCCCTACAAAAAAGAAAGTTGTTGATATTTTCACCAAGCCACTTCCTAGAGAATAGTTTGAGTATTTGAGGCACATATTGGGAACTTTTCCTCTTGCCTCACTAAACTAGCTCTTTGTGATGCAGGAAAGTGTTCCTTCTGTGGACAGAGGCAACCCCGCTAGCCCTAGAGTGGGTCTAGTCACAAAAAAGGACAGATTAACAATAGCTTTCCTTAAAAAGTCATAGTTGGAGGCCTACCTCAACCGATGGTCGATGGAGTTCCGTTGCGATGCTCCAACTTCCGCTTCCTTCTCCTAATGAGTGATCAACCTAAAACAATGCAATGGAAATACAACAAAGCACATAACCAGAACAACAATGATCTATTTACTCACAAAGTCAAGAAGTCATGAGCTATCAAGTACATTGAATACAAGACATAGGAAAACATCATTGATTGCATTAATTATGAAATAAGAGCAAGCTTACAACCAAAGTCTTGACATCACAAGCCTTCTCAAAGGGATCCAGCCAGCATGTTCCTCAAGCATTCACTCTTTGAAGATGGATCTCCCAACATACAAGTCTCTCTCACTCACAAGTTTTACACAAGATTAAGGGCACTTCACAACCTTCCTCAAGCTATCCAACAATCCCACACTTGTCACACTCACACCAGTTATCTAGCAAAACTCACGAGCACTAACAACACTATTCCAAAGACTAAGAACTCCAAAACTAGCAGCACATAGCAATGGTGAGAGTTTAAATAGGAGAAAGAGTCTCCATGAAAGGTGGGAGGATGAGCTTATCTCCAAGGAAGGTAGCACAAAGGATGGAACAACCATGCCAGAGAAAGGAGGGCGACATAAACAAGGCCAACAAACAGGTCTGGAGTCATCTGGAAGGACGACTGTTGGAACAAATTCGTGCAATCTGGATCATCGCGGGCACATAACTGGTCTGCCGTGCTGACATCGCTATTGAATAACGTAGCTAGTCATGTCATCGCAGGAAACTACAAGCGACAGTTGCGCTGGCACATGAAATTCGACTATTGCGGGAATAAGGTGTACTTCCGCGATGGCAGCGCTTCTGGACTGTTTTGGAGCACCCATCAACGTGTTTATTTAGCCAACAAAGGTGATGAGGCAAAAACCTTTGGAAAAGTGGGTCATTTGGCAGCATCAGAGAGCATTTGTATAATATTAGCATGTACAACTTGGACAAATGACACAGTAGGAATACTGGAGTGAAGACAATGAAAAATTACTGTGTAACAGATGCCCCCTAAAGTATGAAGCCCGAGAGAGAGGGAGGGGTAAAATTCTTTACGAAACTGACTGAATTGAAAAACCATTGGAAGAACCTGCACACAAGTACAACTGATATCTCTGATAATGAATTACATGTAGTCTAGGCATGGGCGCAACCATCCAAAAGACATACAAAATAGGTCTGTGGTATGGACGCAGCCATCTAGCTAATGAGACCATGATGATGATAAAGGTATGGTCGCAGCCATCCATGAAGACTCAGGTATGGTCGCAGCCATCCATCAATGAGTCATGTAACCATAAACCAATCCACACAACCCGAACATGTGTAATCGAAGTTCGGGGTCTTGAACTCATCCGGTCATAGTACAAATTCTAACGTGCAAATAGATGTGCTGAGGTCGAGCATGATAGAACATCGCTTGATTATCGGTCAATGATGAAAACCATTAACAAGCACGAGAGAAACCACCAATAATGCCAATGGCTCTCAAGGTACTGTCTAGCACAATCCACGAAGTGTGAAGAAGGAGCTGAAGTCGAACACTTGTGGAATCACCCAATCGATGACCAATGATGAAAGTCGACCGTCAGGTGCGAAGAACTTGCCATTGAGGCATGCAAGCTCTAAGGTACCAAAGGGGATCTCTAGATCAATCTCCTGGATAATGAGCTGATGTCGACAGGAGACGACCCGTCGCAGGAGGGCCATAATGTTTCCCCCATCAATGACACGAGATAAGGAACAAGTGGCAGATGGCGAAACAGAGTACCAGAGGAGAAGGCGAGGGTGTAAACTGCAGAAGGATTATACTCTTGAACATGTCGGTGACACGACTCTAGAGGGTGGCAGCATTCAGATACCAGGGGATCAGAGGCACAATGGGGACGATGTGAATCAGATGGAATTAGGCTGAATGGTAACCCAAACCCGCGGAAGGCCAAATGACGATGTATGGATGTCCCAACCCGACAAGAAGCAATAGTATCGATGTTCAAGAGTGACTAGCTTCTATAGACAATCAATGATAAACCTGTTGTTGAGTCCAACCTAGTAATAATTTAACGAGCCCTAGGAAGGAGAAGCTCGAGTCTCGTCATGGTGACGAGTCCAATGTCGTCAAGGTTTAACGAGTCCGACATAGGGAAAACTTGGAGTCTTTTTCATGTTTAGAGGGTTTGAAAAGACACGGAAAAGAAAACTCCAGGGGAGTCATTTTTCGTAGAGTTGTGTCTCTCAAGCCCGAAAAAATATAAAACGATACTCGAAAGAACCGCCCGACCATTATGATCGAGGAGTACTTTTCATGGGTAGTGACTTCGACTTGAAAAAGTAGAAAAGCGGTTGGAATCATGTCGTTTCGGAACCAATAACGAGCTTGAAACGACAAAGGCCCGACAATCTTTTTGTGTTTACACGGTCGGAAAAGAGCTTAAAGTCGATCACCTCTTATTTCTTTTAACGAGTCAAGAGGGAAAACTCAGCAATCTTTTCGTCTTTCAAGTCGGAAAAGAGCTGAAAGTGGACCTCCATTTTTATTTTCTTTAACGAGTCAAAAAGGGAAAAATACTCGGAAATCTTTTCACCTTTTACGAGTCAGAAAAGAGCTTAAAGGAGACTCGTCCTAGAGGAATGAGTGGTATAAAGGGTTGCAACTGGTTCCGGCAATGGTGGAACTGCTTAAAACATGTAATGGTCAAGAGTCTGGCTAATAAAACCACTCATCGCTGCGGTTCCTTAGGAAAGGAAAAACAACCAAGTGAAAGCATATGATTGGCCAAAGAGATGGTGGCAATGGAATGAAACAACCAATGCTCATCTAGCAGAATTTAGCGGATAAAAACAGCAATCACGAGGTGTAAATCAGGTATGGGTTCATTTTTACACAAGCTTGAACCATGGAGAACTCTGCTTGGATTCGGTTTCATGTTTACACAAGCTTGAAACGAAAAACTATGCTTGTTATAAGTTCGCATGTCCCCAGCATAATGACGCAAATCGAGGTACATGCCCCCCAAGCTTCATTGCATTCAACGAGGTGGATGGAATGAAGGTTTACTCTCGAGATCTTGGAACGACTCGACTTGGATTCTACGAGATCTTAATCAAAGACTCGATTTGGAAAAGGAGGAGTTGTTGCATTTTTTAATGAGGTTGACACAGTAAAAGAACTATCCTCATAACCTTGTTTCATTTTTTAACGAGGTTGACATAAGATCAGGGAACTATCCTCGGGCATCTTGTTTCATTTTTTAACGAGGTTGAGACAGGAACAAACTATCCTCGTATACCTTGTTTCATTTTTTAGCGAGGTTGGCACAAGATCAAAACTATCCTCGGCACTCCTTGGTTCATTTTTTAACGAGGTTGACACAGGAACAAACTATCCTCGTATACCTTGTTTCATTTTTTAGCGAGGTTGACACAAGATCAAAACTATCCTCGTCACTCCTTGTTCATGGGCCACATGAGAACATGGCTCCCAAGAGGTCTTCGCGGGATGGAAGAAACGCACTCTGGGAGGAATACATGTCATGATGCACCAATGACAGATCAGGTTCCAATGCCCCCAATACATGATGTACGAGACCATCTGCATGATTATAAGCAGAGGCAGAGATGGAATGGGTAGCCACATAATTAACCTGTGGCAAGGAAGGTACTGCGGGCGAGCAAGAACCAATAGGGGATGATAGCTACGTAAGAGGCATCAGGGGACTAGAGAACGATAATTGATCTATAGTCACCATTCTTCCCTCGTGTGGAAAACAAGCCACACGGAAAAGTGAAGAGATGAGGGCCCCCATGGCATAAACATAGTCACAGCCAAGGAGAAGACTGAAATTCGCACCTTGGACAACCATGACATCTATATAGACGGTTTTGCCCCCCAAAGTAACAAGAAACTTTGGGAGGATCCCTACAGGTTGACAAGGTTCTCCGTCGAATGCCAACAGATTTTGTGTAACCGGCACAAGCTGTGGGGAGCCCAAATCTTGCCAAGTAGTGGAAGGCATAAGGCTGATAGATGCACCCTCATCCAAGGCAGTTCTAGGTACTGCCTTATCATAGGCGTGTACTGTAATCTCGAAAGGCACATAGGATGGAAGGTGGAAAGCAGTCAAGTGACTCTAGTCGAAAGTAACGACCAAACTACTTGGTGGGGGAATCATATGATTACCCCCATGCTCTACAGGAACCGAAGAAGGACTCCTTAGATCAGCAGGGATAGGAGGGTCGTTCTTGGACTCAGGAGAATCTGACGAGACAAGAAGAACACGAGCATGATGCTCTTCTGAAACAGAGTGATCAACAGGTGGTGAACCCAAGTTGACACTCTCCCCGACCAATGGTTGGTCTAGAACAGGCTGAGCACAACCATGCTCGGAAGGAGGAGGATGGACAAGAGAAGAATCTAAGTCAATCTCTTTGTCGACGGGGAGAGGGTCTGAAGAGAGCCTCTGATAACCAATGGGAAGTTGGGGTGAAGAAGCTGTAAGACTTTCCAAAATGGCAGAAGCTTTATCCATGAGTGGAAAAAGGTGAAGGGGATGGTTGCCTTCACATAGCCTACAGGGGAATCGAATCTTCCCTTTCTTCTTACCATTGCTAGTTGATAGGATAGCATCACCATGAGCTTCAGAGGGCGATGAGGGACGAGCCAGATCATGAGACCATACTTCTAAGATCCTAGGAATACCAAGACAATAAAAAAGAAGATGGTCACCCTTGCACAATTTACAAGGAAACTTAACCTTCCGCGGAGGAGCAGAAGGTGGTCCGACCTGAGATTTACTTGGAGAAGTAGCTACACAGGTGGCCTCGCATTTATCGGACTTCTTCTTCTTCTTCATCTTCTTCTTCTTAGTCTCCGGGTTACTAGATGTGAAACTTTCACCAGGTGAAGGAGGAGAGGAGGACGAAGAAATAGGCGAAGAAGGCGTAGGCTCAACCTTGGAATCAACATGTCGAGGTTCGGACGAAGGAGACGGTGGAACAGGAGTCATGACGCTTGGGACCACTGAGGTTGAAAACAACCATACGAGCAAACCAATGGTTAACCCAGGCAAAGACAATGTTGCCATATACGGAGCACCGACATTTCCAAAAGAAGGAAATGGACCAGGATTTCCTTCTGGGGGAAAACCTTGGCCAGTAGACTCGGGGATGTTGCCATTGAGAATGAGCCCGAAAACACTCTTATGACAACTAAGAACTCAAACTTTTACCAGAAATATTTCGTGGGCAAATAAATTTTATGACACAGGAACAAAACTTGACCTTTTCATGTTTCAAGAGTCGAGAAAAGGACGAAAAGGTGACTCTATCTCTTTCTAGGTTTAATGAGCCTGAAAGGACAAGTGCTCAGATGGACCTTTTCTTTTAAGGAGTCCGAAAAGGAACGAAAGTGACTACTCTGGAGAACTAGGCAAAAGGTTTACCAAACAACCCGTAAAACTGCTTATACACCTTGGCAATCATATGAAAACCAAGGACTTTCCGTACGACAGTCAATCTTCCCGAATGCTGTGTTCGGTGCGTTACGGCTTGTAAGGCAGCAAACACGGCTTCCTATGGATAAAGGATGATAACCTAGTGGGGTCTCCCAGCATATACTCAACGGTACATGGGAGCACAATTCCGTGCTAGACCACTATTGAGTCACAAAAGGAGGAATCACCCAACCTTGAGTGGAAACAAAAGTGACTAGGTTTAACGACGCCGGAGCACGTCTAGCCTAGACCTCTAAATGTGTGCATTATGTTCCAATGCATTGTTAGATTTATTCAGTTCATTTTAAAGTTGATCTTGGATGTTGTTTCAGTTTTCAGGCCTTACCATATGAATATAACAGATCCTAGGATGCAGCTAGAATGAGTAAAAGTATCCTTTTCCTTCAATGAACACCTACCTACAGGAGGGTAGAGAGTTCATTCCCAAACCAAGACAAGCGAATGCAAACACTAAGAAACACAATGCATCAATACACTAATCTCACGATGCATCGATACTACTAATGAAAGATTTGAAATTCGCTTTCCAATTTCTCAAACATGAAAATTCGTAATGCAAATGTACTTTCACTTTCGTATGCTAAATGAAATCAAACTTTTGATTTTTCTCTTTTTGAATTTAAAGACAAACAAGCAAGTGTGAACTGATCAATCCAAACAATTGTGATCTATGCTTGGTAGTGAAGAAATTGAATCAACATAAAAAATTGGTTCAATAATCGACACTAAAAATCAACCTGAAACAAGTAGTGAAAAAGCCTCAAGCAAATAAATAAGACAGTTGTGGATGAACCTTGAATAGACAAGTAACCCAAGCAAATGGTTTCTTGATGAAACTTCTAAAGGGCTAGGTCACATGGTCTAAAAACCACAAGACTCACTCAAATGAAATCAAAGAGACAGTGCCCCTAACCAAAAGCAATTAAAACAAGCTAATGAGAGACAAGAAACAACAGGGGATAAGCAAGACTGATGAATTCAGGAGGTAAAGTTATAAAAACAAATTTTCAAGAATCATCGCAAGTTGTACACTGACAACTAGAGATGTCATCGCCAGTTTAGATACCATCGCCAGTGATGGACAGACAACTAGAGATGTCAGCGCAAATTTTACACAGACAACCCGAGATGATCGCGGAAAAACACCTATTTTCCGCGATGATGCGATTTCAAGAGTCGTCGCGGGAATTAAGCTAGCAACCCGAGATCATCGTGGGTAAAAAGCTACAAAGTGGCGATGACATCGCGACTGTTAGGATTTTTTCCGCGATGATGCAAAAAACAATGACAAATGAACAAAAACTCCTGAACCAAAACCAGTCAACCCTTCAATCAAATAGAGGTATTTCCCAGATCAACCCAGGAAACTCAAAAGACTGATAATTAATCCCCAAACTTCAAAAGAGACCAAATCAAAAATCAAAACAAGAGCAAACAAAGGAAGAAAAAAGGCCAAGCTCCCCAGTGGAGTCGCCAATTTGTGATGCAGGAAAGTGTTCCCTCTGCGGACAGAGGCAACCCCTCTAGCCCTAGAGTGGGTCTAGTCACAAACAAGGATAGATCAACAATAGCTTTCCTTAAACAGTCATAGTTGGAGGCCTACCTCAACCGGTGGTCGATGGAGTTCCATTGCTCTGCTGCAGTTTCCGCTTCCTTCTCCTAATGAGTGATCAACCTGAAACAATGCAATGGAAATACAACAAAGCACGTAACCGGAACAACAATGATCTATTTACTCACAAAGTCAAGAAGTCATGAGCTATTAAGTACATTACATACAAGACATAGGAAAACATCATTGATTGCATTAATTATGAAATAAGAGCAAGCTTACAACCAAAGTCTTGACGTCACAAGCCTTCTTAGAGGGATCTAGCCAGGATGTTCCTCAAGCATTCACTGTTTGAAGATGGATCTCCCAACATACAAGTCTCTCTCACTCACAAGTTTTACACAAGATTGGAACTTCACAACCTTACTCAAGCTATCAACAATCCCACACTTGTCACACTCACACTAGCTATCTAGCAAAACTCACAAGCACTAACAACACTATTCCAAAGACTAAGAACTCCAAAACTAGCAGCACATAGCAATTGTGAGAGTTTAAATAGGAGAAGGAGTCTCCATGAAAGGTGGGAGGAAGAGCTTATCTCAAAGGAAGGTAGCACAAATGATGGAATAGCCATTCCAGAGAAAGGAGGGCAACATAAACAAGGTCAACAACCAGGTCTGGAGTCATCTGGAAGGCCGACTGTTGGAACAAATTCGCCCAATCTGGATCATCACGGGCACATAACTAGTCTGTCGCGTTGACATCGCTATTGAATAACGTAGCTAGTCATGTCATCGCGGGAAACTACAAGCGACAGTTGCGCTGGCACATGAAATTAGACCATTGCGGGTGTTAGTGTCAGTCTTTCCAGCCTTCCTCCAGTGATCAAACGTGCTCTTACAAAGTGATTTTGAAGTATCAAGGTCAAATTTTGTCATTTCAGTGAGTCTTCAAGCAAAATTTTTCCACTCCTTCTAAAGTTGTCCAAATGTCGGTCCATGTCATCATTCTGCTGATTCTATCATCATTCATAGGGTTTTCATTATCATCTCAGTGTCTAATGAGTCTTTTTACACCTTGTCCATGCTTCAGTTGCGCCTAGGTAAGGTCATTTCCCTCTCCTAGGGTTTTGAAAGCTAATTTCTCTTGAATGGTCAAATCATTAGCAAAAATTGTATCCAGATGTTCATACACCTTCCCCTATCCTTCATGTACCTTATCAAACACTTTCCATCACTGAGATCCCCCAAATTCCTCATTTTTGCACAAACCCTAGTTTCTAGCTACAACCTGGCAATTTTCTAGGTTGGGCCTGTGTTTTGCCCTTTTGGGCCCCTTCCCCTCACTCGATCTTTGCGATTCCACTTTCCCCTGCTTCCTAACATCCCTACCTACTTCCAAAAATTTCCCCAAGAATTTAGAAGCCCCCTATCCCCTTCATTTCGCTTCATTTCCACGAAATTCCTTGTTTCACACATCGGGATCAGTTTCACTCAAAAGATGTTTCAGAGCAATCAGATATGAATTTGGGAAAATTGAGAGAGGTTTTTGTCCACAACAGGCCAAGGAAGAAAAACCTCCTTCACTTTTTTCACAGGTGTCATGGTTTTAAAGAAATGTTAAAAATACAATCGCCAGATCCAAGGAGGCTGGCCAAGGCACTAAAACGACGGAAAAGGCCCGATCCACTCCAAATTTTGGCCAAAGCCTCTTTGACTGAGCATGGTACTTGATTGGGGACTCCCAGCCCAAATTTCAATAAATTTGGAGAAAATTTTGTCAATTGTGAATTTTTTGTGCCACACACAGGATTTTGCCCTCAACGCGTAGCCCGCCGCGCGCGACCCTTAATATGGGCAACTCCATTTCAGGAAAACTCAGCATTTTTGGATTTTTCATGCAAAAATACACTTGATCAGCAATTTCCAAGAAATTTCACCAAGTTTTGAGCCTCCAGAATGTCAAAAAACATGCAAAAAATGACTTTCTGCCACTTTTTTGACACACAGGAAGCAGTCTTGGGAGATTGAAATTTTGGAGGGGCAAATGGACACCAAATTCAGAAATTCTACTTGGGTTGGAAAGTAGACATCCAGACCTTTCCAACAAGCCCACTTTTTCCTCATTTGGACACCTGGAAGTGCCTCAAAAGTTGCTCCAAAGTCGCGCTACGCATTCAGAATCAGGGCGCTACGCGTTGGGCAATTTTCACAGAAATGCACCTACAGCTCAGCAAAACGCAGTTTTGACTGGATTTGACTTTTTGGAGTGGATTTTGATCCTCCTTGTTGTAAATTATGTAATTTTATGATATTTTGACACTCATTTATCTCTTCTAGAAGATTCATTCATGAGATAGGCAAAAATTTAATGAATGAATTGGTTTCCTAGCTTATAGAGGCAAGTTGTTTTGACTGCCTAGTTTTCAGTGCTCAGTTTAGAATTGGTTGAAACAACTCCTAGGATAGTGAGCTCGACCCCTAGAGGCAAGGAAAGATGTTAGATTGCCTATATTATGTACTTTCTTGGTCATTTTCATGGTTGGACTCTTGAGGGAGAAGCTTCTATTGTATTACTCATTGTATCTCTGCAATTTTGGCAAAGGAAGAAAGACCAGGGTTTTGCAGTCCTTTTTGGGATTCCTGTGGTTACATGTATTGATGGTGTGTTTCTCTTTGTACTTGTAAGTTTTTTATGTGAATCATTTTCTTACTTTTCCTTCTGCAAATTAGGCAAATGAAGTGTTAAAGTAGAATTCATGATTGCCATGCTCTGTTTTTAAGTTTGCTTAATATCAATGTTTTCATCTGTTTAAGGAGAACTCAAGGTGAATTGCTTGCTCTCCTTAGCTCCTCACCAGTCATTCTCATCCATCCAAATATTTCAAAGGCATCAATACAGTCTCCTATCTTGCCCCAAAGAACCCTCTGCAAAAACTGTGTCCAATCCCCGCACCCAAAATTGCCTTTCCCCGATTTTCCACTGAAATCCTAAAAATATCAAATCAAACCTTTTATCGGTTTACTAGCCTAAAATCAGTGTTTCCTCATTGGTTATCTCGCCCGTTGAAGATCTTTACCGAGATAGACCGGAGAGAACCCTCTCCTGCCCCGTAGGGCTAGCTACGAGGCTAAGTGGTTTGATGTTGCCTTGAAGTTTACCTTTCTCAGCCTGAGGTGAAATTTCAAGCGCTAACAGCGGGAATAAGTTGTACTTCCGCGATGTCAGCACTTCTGGACTGTTTTGGAGCACCCATCAGCGCGTTTATTTAGCCAACAGACGCGATGAGACAGAAACCTTTGGAAAAGTGGGTCATTTGGTAGCATCAGAGAGCATTTGTCTAATATTAGCATGTACAACTTGGACACATGACATAGTAGGAAGACTGGAGTGAAGACAGTGACAAATTACTGTGTAACACTCTTCCTTCAAGACGAAGAAAGGCAATTGTTGTATTTTTAGCATATCACAATGAAGTTTCCAGGTCCACAGGATCAACATGATAGTGAAAGGTTGTTGATAGAAGGAGTATGGTGACAGGGGGAGCATGTCGGTGTCTTTGCCATTGATGTCAAAGGGGGAGAGATACATGGTGATCAAACAAAAGAAGGAAAAGAGGAGAGATACATAGTGATCAAACCAAATAAGTAGAAGGAGAGGTATTAGTAATCAAACAAAAGTAACAAAAAAAGCACCACATTAGCTAAAATAACTAAGATAAGTGGATTCAAGGGGAGAAACACTCAATGAAGACAATCAAATTTGATATGTTTTGCTAAAGATGTTTTATTTGATCTTGGTGTTGCCATCAATGCCAAAGGGGGATAATGTTGGAAATATGTTGTCATTGTTGTCAACACATGACACAGGTGTCAAAGAAGGACTCATGAGATTAGGTTCCCAACACAACAAGAAGGATGAGTATCAACATGGTAACAATAATGGTGTAGAGACATTGGAGTTAGTTCTTATGAAACACATCATCTTAGATGCAGATGGAACCTAATGGTTAGAGCTCTGGAAAATCTTTCCAATGGTATGCGAAAGTATGAAAATGGCCTCCTAGTTTGAAAGATAGAGCCAGTCAAAGTTGTGGACCCTCAAGTAAAAAATAGCAGAGATAAAATGGATTAGAGACCCCTTTTGGTGAACAATTAAGTTTGGAAAAGCAACCAAACCTAGCAGCAAAGTTAGCGGACCCATTGAAGAATCTAGGGCAATTAGGTTTAGCATGATTCTTCTTTTCTTGATAACAATTTGAGGAGTCCTTTTACTTTTTCTTGTTAACTTAATCTTCTTCCTGTTCTTATTAATGCATGTGTGTGTACTTCATCAAACTGATACCAAAAACATACGAACAAAAACACAAGATTTGGCTCTCTGCTAGGGCCAAAACGTCTCTTCTCTTGGAAGGAAAACCCTTTAGCAAGTTTCTCTTATTGAAGCTTCTTATTGATCAATGCCAAACCCTAGACCCCTGACTAGAATGTCCTTCAAGCAAAAGTCAAGTCCTTTCTCCTTTCTACACTATGTTCCCCGGCACATGGACTTCCTCCTTCCGACACTTTGTCCTTTCTCCTTTTGGCACTATGTTCCCTGGCACATGGACTTCCTCTTTCCGGCACTTTGCTCCCCAACACTTCATTCTTTTCTTCACTGCTTTGTCTAGAGATAGATCTTGGTTATGTTAGCTTCTTGATGATATATTCTTCTTCCTTTCTTCAAGATGTTCTTCAATTAAGGTGACACCCTTCTCAAGATTATTATTGAGGTAGGTCTACAAACTTGATGTGACTGAACAACAACCCTAGTTTTTCCACGTATGGTGGGAACCCTAGAGAATTAGGGTCCTTTTCCTTCGCTACAGAGATATGATTCTTCGCTTGACTTGGGAGGCCTTGTAGGCCTAGCTTCAAGCCCAAACAACACTAGTTCATGGACTGTTTGTCCCTACTGTCATACTCACAGACTTGACCTCCTTTTCTTCACACGTGTGAATGTTTCTAGCCCTAGAAACAATCCTCTTCACTTCATTTTTCCTCCTTCCTTCGCTACACTAGGAGACCTCTTCGTCATTCTTTGTTACCCTTTTCTTGCCTCTTTTCTTCATAGATTTCAAAGATATGAGTGCGTTGTCTTTGGAGGAGTGGAAAACCTCTATATATAGAGGACTTTCCCTCCTTTAGGTCGACTTCTTGTTTGTAGGCCGACTTTCCTTTTATAATTCAGATTGTTTCTTTTGTAGGTGTCGTTACATGGAGGAGACTTGTTGAATTTGCTTGGAGGTATTCTCTTTACTCTAATACATAATCATACATGGTGTAACATGCCCTTAATACCTTCAAAATTTTCTTTTGACTATTTGACTCACCTATAACACTTTAACATGTGCTAGACCTATTTCAATGAGCAAGAAACTCATTGACATATATTACAAAAATAATATTTCTTTTCTTTAATAAATACAAATATCAAAACTACATTTATGAAGACCTAGTTACATTTCCTTCAACCATCCCTCTTAAATATGGAGGTATTCATACAACATTACAAGGTGTTTGGCTATGTCTTAATCTTGAAGAATTCACATAAGAGAAACCAGATTGGCAATCCATCTGTTATAGCATCATAGTAACCAAAATTGTTTCCACAACAAGGCCTTGACTGACAACTCTATCTCTCAATAGATCAAAGAACAATGTTGGCGAGACCAATGAATTATAGACACCTTAGTCATTGTATCTAAAGGTACATACCCACCTGGGTGTTCACTGAGTACGACCTTCTAGGACTATTCTTATCTTGGGTTCCCAACCCTCAAAGAATATCGGTCTTCTTTCCTACTCTTGTCTTAGATGCCCCACACATCCTCAAAGAGTATCAGATGCTAGATGATTACCCAATCCTCCAATTATTTCTTCGTAAGTGAAGACAAGAATGTTGTGTCTATCACTTCCTCTCAATTGAGGAAGACATGCCCAAGTATCCTCTAACAAGGTACTTGTCCAAGTTCCTTTGTAATTGGGAAATTGTTATAACTCCCTCTTAGGTAGGGACTTGTCCATTCATCAACAACTTCTTCTTTATGGTTCCTCCAGCTTCTTTATCTCCTTTCTTTTATGTCATGAAGTCTTTGTTCGAACTTCTTCTTGGTAGGGCACCATCCATCGATCAATTTCCTTCCTTCTTTGTCATGTCATTGCTTCCTTCATGGAAAGTGGCCTTCTTGTCATATATCAGGTTCTCTTGTCATCTGGTTATTTCTTGTCATCTTGTCTATGCTTCAGACTAATATTCACATGAATTCTTCTTTGTACTGGTTTGTTCCCATGCTTTAATCTAGTAGCCCTTCATGACTTCAACTTGATATTGCTTCAACATTAAATGATTCTTTTTCTGGATGGATTCTTCATCATGACATCTTCGTAGAGTAGAATCAATTATCTGCACCTTTCATATCTCCAAGACCTTCACAGGTGTCAAGGGTCTTTTGATATTTTTCTTCCTTTGTCAGAGTTGTCATGGCTTCTTTCGGTAGATGTCTCCAATGTATCTTGTCAGATAATGATTCTTGGTGATCATGGTGTTCTTCACATGCTTGATCTCTTTCTTAATTTTCTTTTTATTGGATAGATTGGTCAACCACCTTATTCTTCTTGTGAGAGCACTTCTTCATTGCTATCTTTTAGGACTAGTCAACATTCCTTCTTCACTTGCTTCTTAGTCAACAATCTTATACTCCTTATGTGAGTATTTCTTTTGTTGACCTTCATCGCATTGTAGTACATGCCTTCGAGCATGTCATTGGTGAAAGAGACTATTTCGTACTTGATCATGTCATTGGTGAAAGATATTCTTTCCTAATTGATCATGTCATAGAGCTATTCCCATGACTCAATAATATACATCTGATAACATGAATAAAATTTGATGCATACATACCTCATATTAATTCTTTTTTGATCATCTTAGCTTCATTTGGTTGTCCTTTGTGTGGCCCTTCTTGCTTCATCTTAGCTTGCCTGCATATCATCCTTTTCTTGAATCCCATGAATGGGATTCCCAATGAGACATATTCTTTTGTTTATGAATCTTCTTTTGAAGATTCCATCATAGGATCTCGAAGACCCTTACCCTACAATTTTTTCTTTCCTTTTGATGATGGAGGTCTTCTAAGATTCTTAATCATGATCAATTTTCTTTCATTGTGGATGAGGTCCTATTCTAGGTATGCTCCTTCTACATGAATATCTTGAGCTGTATCTATGATGCTCCTATATTCTCGAAGATATTTGTATCCATGCATTTTGTTCTCATTTATAAATTCTCTTTCTACATGAGTATCTAGAACTCTATGTACTTCATGCTTCTAGATTCTATAAGATGTTTCTAGCCATGCAATTTTATTCTATTCCTACATGCTCCTATGCTACTCAAAACTTTTAAACAAGACTTTAAGTAAAGAGTTTGACTTAGTCATAGTAGAGATCCGAAGGATCTTTTCTTTTGCTTCTTTCTTCTTCTTTCACCCCTTGAGTCATGTGAGATTCTTTCCTCTTTCTTTTGTTGTTGTTGTCCTTCTTAAGTTTAAGACAATCCCTTTTGTAGTGTCCATATTCTTTGAATCCAAAGCATTAGACTTTGGACATATCTTTGTTGTTTGTTCTTAGTGGACCAAGTGTTCCAAATTTTCCCTTTCTCTTGGCCATGGTAGCAAATGCTTGCTCCTTTGATCCCACATCTTCGTTGGCTCTGAGTCTGGTTTCCTCTGTCTTGCATAGAGACCACATTTCACTTAGTGTGGTAGCTTCCTTCTTGGCATATATGTTTGATGTGAAGTTGCCCCAATCCTCAGGTAGAGCATTGAGCACTACAATTGTCATTTATTTGTTGGACATGACTTCCCCTAGCTCTTGAAGTTTATCTCTCATCTCATAGATCTTCATGAAGTAAGGAGATATTCCTTCCTTTGATATCTTCATCTTGTACAATTAATTTCTTAGAGATATCACTTCTCCAGCTGTGGTTACCGAGAATAACTCTACTAGTTTATCATAGATTTCTTTTGATGTTTCAAATTTGGAGACATAAGGAATGAGAGAGTCCTTGATAGATTCTATTAAAATCCTTTGAGATCTTGTCTCATCCTTATTATACTTGGATAAGGATTGAGTTTGTTCCTTATCAGGAATAGTAACATTCCCTTTGATGTGTTCCATGCAAGAAAGTTATTGGTACCTACCAATTTGTTGCTTTCCTTGCAAAAAGGCATTGATGTATATTTAGAAGGGGACATATACTTGATATATTTTGAGATGTAGTAGACTTTCTTTCTCCTTGAAGACTTGATGGATTTCCTTCCTTAGATATTGATGTTCTTCAAGTTGCTTTCTCCCAAGTGGTCTTGCTTCAAGTAGACTTGATTGATGGCTTGGCTTGTGGTGCAGGTCCCTTCTTGATCTGCTCTTCTTTGGAGGTTCCTTTGTACAAAGGCTTCTCCTTTTTCTTTGTAGTCTCCTTGTAATCCCTTCTTGTCCTTGAGTAGATTTGGCTTGATGCTTCAACCTTGTAGATGCCTTTCCTTGATGGGTGTTCTTGAGTTGCCCTTTCCTTGATGTGTTACCTTAGCTCCGATACCATTTTGAAGAATCTAGGGAAATTAGGTTTAGTATGATTATTCTTTGCTTGATAACAATTTGAGGAGTCCTTTTACTTTTTCTTGTTAGCATAATATTCTTCCTCTTCTTATTATTGCATGTGTGTGTACTTCATCAAAATTATACAAAAAATATAAGAACAAGAACACAAGATGTTGGCTCTCTACCAGGGCCAAAACCTCTCTTCTCTTGAGAGGAAAACCCTTTAGTAAGTTTCTCTTATTGAAGCTTGTTATTGATCAATTCCAAACCCTAGACCCCTGACTAGAATGTCCTCCAAGTCAAGTCCTTTCTCCTTTCTACACTATGTTCCCCAGCACATGGAATTTTTCCTTCCGACACTTTGTCCTTTCTCCTTTCAACACTATGTTCCCCAGCACATGGACTTCCTCCTTCTGACACTTTTATCCCCGACACTTCATTCTTCTCTTCACTTCTTTTTATAGAGATATATCATGGCTATGTTAGATTCTTGATGATATATTCTTCTTCCTTTCTTCAAGATGTTCTTCACTTAAGAAGACACCCTTCTCGAGATTCTTCTTGAGGTAGGTCTGCAAACTTGATGTGACTGAACAACAAGCCTAGTTTTTCCTTGATGTGACTGAACAACAACCCTAGAGGTCTCACTCTAATGTTAACATTTGTTGGTGTCGTCCTTGATTCTTTCACTTCCAAGTTCAATCTCCTCTTTGCCGTTATGGATGAATACCTATAAGGAAGATCATGCAGAGACAAAAAACACATACATAGCAAAATTCATTCCAATATAAACCATGTAACAAATCAAGGAGTATTACACTAAATGGGCAATAATTGGCACATTTATGGAAAGAAAACACATAATGTGTTATTAATAGATGGTAAAGGGAACATTACAATCACTTAAGCCTTGATGTTGGAAGCCTCCTTTATGTGAGTTTCCAAGTCCTAGCCTTAACCTTCAATCACTCCTTTCTCCTTAGCAAAATGGGCAACATTTGGGCATAGTTTAGCACTAGGAAGGCAACTAAGAAATAACCAACTAGTTGTGGATAGTAGGGGTCTCATTTATAGGGAAGGAGAGGGATTTAAGGATCCATAAAAGGAGGGAGAGGTTCCACATCTTAAGGGAAAGATCCATGAAAGTAGGTTCAAGGACCAATAATGGGAGATCTCGTTCCAATCCTTATTCACCTGTAACTAGCTTGCCATTCTCAAGATTTATAGTAAGGGAAGCTTCACCTCCACTTTAGGAAAAAATGCCTGAAGAGGTTCAGAGCAGGTTTTATTGACAAAATTAGCGCTAGGACAGTATAGTGCAACACGGTAATAGCATGGGTCACTAGTGATGCAAAAAGCATTGATCCTGAAAACAATGTTTTTTGACAAGTTTTTTCACAATTCTTTCAAGGCAAGTTTTTTTTTTTTTTTTGACACTTGAGGATATGAGAAGGGAGTGTGACAAAATACTATATAATAGATGCCCCCTAAAACATGAAGGCAGAATGATAAGTGATGGTTGAAATGCTTTACAAGTCAAGGCAAGGACTTGGAGAAACATTGTCAGGAGATCTGAAAATCAAACATGATACAAGATATTTTAAATCTCTGATGCAAGTATGCCTAATAATACATCTCTGAGTAGGCATCTAACAATACATGAATCCATGACATGGACACAACCATCCGAATAGAAAGGATCATGTGTATGGATCCACGACATGGACGCAAGCATCCAAATAAAAAGGATCATGTGTATGGATCCATGGCATGGATGCAACCATTTGAATAGAAGGGATCATGTGTACAATCATGAATATCTAATAAGTCCACGCAACCTGGATTTATCAGATGAAACCCAAGTTCTTCATCTCTGTCTCGATCCAACCAAAGTATGAATCCCACCATTTGAATAGATGTGTCGGAGTCGAACATGGTAGAAACCACCTGATTACCAGTCAATGATGTGAACTGTTAACATGCACAAGAAAAACAACGAATAATGACGATGGATATCAAGGTACAACAACACAATCTACGAGTGTGAACAATGAAGCTGAAGTCCAACACTTGCGGAATCATTCGATCGAAGGCCAATGATGTGAACCTATCATCAAATGCGAAGAACCTGCCATTGAGGCATGTAATCTCCAAGGTACTAAAATCGAGTTTCTAGATCATCTTCTTAGATAATGAGTTGGAGTTGAAAGGAAGTGATTTGTCGAAGGAGGGCCATAATGTTTCCCACATCATCAACACGAAACATAGGATTTTTCAGAGTTGGCAAGAGTGATTCAGGATTGTTGTAGAAAATTCAAACATGATATAAGTGGTTTGAATTGCAGATGGGATTTCTCTTTAACATATCAACAACACGACTCTGGAATTTGGCAGCATTTGACTCAACATAGGATCAGAGGTCATGATGACAATAGGATATAATCAGATGAGAGGCAAATGGATTCCTAAAACCTAGTAAGGCAAGTGATGCTGTGAGAATAACCCAAACTTGATATGAGATATAGACAAGTGTCATGTTCAAGAGCAACATGCTACCTTTATACAAAAGACATGATATATGTTTACTTCCATTTCCCCCCACTATTTCCAGCGAGTACCTCATTATTTTTAATCTCAATCTTGAAGAGGATACCATATGCTTGTCATATAAGTTCATCCTTCAGATGAATCCATCCTAGTATTTTTAACAAGCCCCCTTGCTTATTTTTCTTCTTCTTAATCTTCCTTTTCTTATTCTTCTTATCCACCTGGTTACTAGCTTGCAGGATGTCACAAGACGAAGAGGAAGAAGAGGAATAAGAACGAACAGATGAAGAAGGAAAAGAGTCAACTTTAGGATCAACTGTAGGTTGATATGGTTCAGGTGGAGGAGAACCCAGTTGAAAAGAAGTTCAGACATTGGGAACCATAGGGGTCAAAAATAACCAAACTAGCAAACCAATGGTAAATCTAGGAAGGGACAACGTTGCCATATAAGGAGCACCAATATTTCCAAAAGAAGGAAAAGGACTAGGATTCCCGTCAGAGGGGTTTCCTTGATTGGTGGACTCAGGAACTATTGCCATTAGTCTCAACCTAAGATTTACTAAGGAGTATTTCCACAGGAAGGATGTTGTTTCGCGGTCAATTATTTTTAGAAATTAACAAAAAATAAATAAAAAAGAGTAACTACGCATAAAGGTTTACCAAGCAACTGTGAACTGTAATATACACCTTGGAGAACCAAGGACTTAATGTACGATAACCAGTCTCCCCTAATGTTGTGTTTGGTGTCATAGTATACAAGGCGACATAATCAGTTACCTATGGATGGATAGCAACCTATAGGGGACTCCCAAAATATACGTGATGGTACATTGGAGTGCAATCCTTAGGAGTGTTGTCTAATGCATAACCATTCGATGAGAGCATTCCCATATACTTACCATGATTGGAGCGCCTCCGATATACCCAAAAGTACTGGAGAATGGTCCTATACACTTTTTTACGTGGAACGAGATATCACCCCCAGGATGCAATGATGGAAAATAACGACAAGTTCTACATTTAACAATGCTGAAACACGTCTCTAGCCTAGACCTCTAATTTTTTTTGTTAATGTTCCAAATACTACTTAGGTTAATTGAAATAAATTTTAAGTTGATCTTGAATTAAGTCTCAGTTTTAAGGCTCAAAGATCGATGTCACCTAAACACACTTATGATGCAACTAGTATGAAAATTTGATTCTTTTCATTTCAATGTAAGTTATATAGCATAGGGAATAAGTTCACACACTAATACGGCAACCAAGTATGAAACAAACAAAGCTTCCTAACTAGATTTTTCACTTTCACTATTCCAATGGACTTACCAACAGTAAAATGAATTTCAATTCACTAAAATGCACCTACGTGAATTTTTTCACTTTTTCTTTTCAATGAATGAGAATGCACTTATCAACTTTCAACACTAATAAATGTAACCTATGATCAATGATAATCCCAAAAATGAATTTTCAATGAAATCTCATCCAATGCAATTTCTAAAAGTAAACTTTGAGATGAAAGCTAAGTAAATGCAAATGTCGTTTCTTTTATGATTTTCAAAAGAACTAATAATGATTTAACCAACAAAAAATCAATATTCCTTCCACACATACAAGCAACAAACAATAGATATAATTGACCTAAAGAACTAAAGACTCAACCATAATTCACTTTCACTACTTCAAACAATGGGATGGAATTTTGAAAATCAATAATAAATCGACAAAAATAATGGAAGATTCTATGCACACAGAGTAGGAGGACACTTCAGAGATCATGACACTGTATATCTTTCTGGTAGAAACCCTAAAAATTCTCATTTTTTGGACCAACGCCACTTTAATGGTCAAAATTTGTGCTGACAGGGGTTTTCAGCGCTATTTTAATGGTAAAAACCTGTGCTGACAGGCTGACAAGGTTTTTAGCGTGACTATAATGGGTAAAACCAATGCTGACAACGCAATTGTTTCTAGAAAAAAATGCGTTGGGGGAGAAATACTTAGGAAAATGAAAAGAAATCAAAGAGAGATCCAAACTTGACACTTTAAAGAACATACTACTAAGAATGCGAACCCATAATGGACCTAAATTACAGGTCACTAGGAGGTTGGCCAAACTAATAAAAAAAACCAAACATAAAAAGGAGGTTTGAAGGGTTATAAGCTCCTTAGTGGAGTCACCATTTTTTTGTTTAAGCAATCCTTTCTGTGGACAAAAATTATCCCTCTAGTCCTATGGGAGGATCTAGCAACAAACGAAAACAAATATATGTAAACTTTCCTAGCTTATACTGGAAAACACAAAGGAGGATAGATGACCTACCTCACTCTGATGCTAACATCTGTTCTTGTTGTCCTTAATAATTTTGCCTCCAAGTTCATTCTCCTCTTCACTGTTATGGATGAATACCTGCAAGGAAGATCATTTGGAGACAACAAACACATACATAGCAAAATTCACTCCATTATAGACCATGTAACAGATCAAGGAGTATTACGCTAAATGAACAATAATCGACACATTTATGGAAAGAAAACACATAATGTATTATTAATAGATGGTAAAGGGAGCATTACAACCACTTAAGCCTTGATGTTGGAGCCTCCTTTAGGTGATATTTGAAGTCCTAGCCTTAACCTTCAAGCACTCCTTTCTCCTTAGCAAAATGGGTAACATTCGGGCATAGTTTAGCACTAGGAAGGAAACCAAGCAATAACCAACCAGTTGTGGATAGTAGGGATCTCATTTATAGGGAAGGAGAGGGAGTCAAGGACCCATAAAAGGAGGTATAGGTTCCACATATTAAAGGAAAGATCCATGAAAGTAGCATCAAGGACCAAGAACGGGAGATCTCGTTCCAATCCTTATTCACCTGTAATGAGCTTGCCGTTCTTGAGACTTCTAGTAAGAGAAGCTTCTCCTCCACTTTAGGAAAAACTGCATGGAGAGGTCTAGCATGGGTTTTACTAATGAAATCCACACTGGCATATCTAGGACTGTATAGTGCAAGAAGGTACCAACAAGGGTCACTAGTGATGCAAAAAGCGCTGAAAATAAGGTTTTTTGACAAGTTTCTTCAGAATTCTTTCAAGGCAAGTTTTTTTTTTTTTTTTTTTTTTAAGGGATGATTTTGAACATGTTTTATGGTGAATACACTAGCAACTTTCGTCATTTTGACACTCCAGGATACGATATGGGGAGTGTGACAAAATATTGTATAAAAAGTGGGGAGGTTACTTCATTAAATGCTATAAATGATGGTGATGTACATGGCATAGTCTTTGTCATCGCAAGGATGAATGCCCTCAACCAGAGTGGCATGGCTCTCCATGTGACATTCTAAGGAAATCTCACTCATATGGGAAAATTTCCTCAACAATATTTCCATGTATCTCCAGGAGACGTCCTATATGAACTCTCACTCAAATGGGTCTTCCTTCAGCATGACAAGCTAACAAATTCGCACAAGATGTGGAATATAAGTATCCCTCAACAAAATATAATCAGGGATCTCAACAACAAAAACATCATCTCAACAAATCAGAAGAAAAGCATTGCATAACTGCATCATATACCTCCACTCTGATGGATGGCTGAAAAATGTGAAGCTCAATTGCTAAAATGGACTGCATCGTTGATCTCGTGGCACGAAATTGTGTCAAATGACTATAAAGTTTGCTCCTTTCTGACACTCTCAAATTCTAGACCCTTGGGCATCTTGAAGATTCCCCCAAAGGTTCCTTCTTGAAGATGGCCGAAAAATGCACTGCTCGGATGAAGATTCTGAGCACACCATTGCACTCCATGTGAAATTCTGTGAAAAATGAATATAAAGTGGCACCATTCCGCCTCGGTAAAAAATCAACCTCCAAGGGAATCTTTAAGATTCCACAAGGTTCTCCAAAGATTCCTTGCTACTGGACACCTGCATTTTTGCTGGTCAGATGGGGAAATAGACTGCACAGTTGAACTCCTGGTGAGAAAGGGTGCAAAAATAACTATCAAATTGTCAAAATCTGACACTGACATCTCTGGCCCTTTAAGGTAATATTTTTAGCATCTTAAGATTCTCCTTGTTCAGGGTTCCACACCCTCTACAAATCATGGTTCCTCTGGGGTGTGGCTCCGCCGTGCAGGGTTCCGCCTATACTCTGTTGGCATTATGACACAGGTTTGGCACTATGGCACAAGTGTTGTCCTTGATGGCAACTCACTCAGATGGAAGATCACAGTTCAAACTCTCAGAATGGAAGAAAAATACATATATGCAGGTTCCTCTTGACCAGATCGCGTATACACGCGGGATTGATGATCAAAAGTCGTGTATGCGTATGCACGCACTTTCATGCACAGAAAAGCACGTACATGTGGGAAAGCTTATTTTTGGGTCCATGGTATTTGGATCTATGGTTTTGGACCTTGGTATTACATCCGAAGTATTCAACCCAGGTATTGGGTTCCTAGTATTGGTTCTCTATGGTTTTGGACAATGGTTTGAGTAATGCCTTAGACTATAAAATGAAGGAGATCATTTGGCAAAGGCATTGACTGAAGTATTGAATATCTTATGAAGAGCAAGATCTAGAATTCTGGTGATTCATTTATGGTGCATAGCTGAATCTGAATCAAGGAGGAACCTAAGCGTAAGAAGATGGATAAGTTCTATTGATGGGTCAAAACTCAAGTCTTGAATAGTAGTATCTTTGTGTTATTTTGATCTGTTATATTTGGCGCATGACTTGATCTATAAATCTGATAATATGGGTATAACTGATGTCTGAACATTTGAAAGGGTGAATTATCTTTTATAGATCTGTACACAGGTTCGACACATCAGAGGCGCGTATACACGCTGGTTTAGTAAATCAAAACAGCGTATACACTGGTTGGCCTTAATACAGAAGCGTATGCATGCAGGTTTCTGCATATTGAAGTAGTGTACGTCTCTTGAAATATGTTTTAGCTACTTTTGTTTATTGTTGTAGTGTTTTGGGTTCAGAATTGGTGTCTGGTTATTGTTACTATTTTCTGGGTACAACATTCATAGAAATGACTATTTGATTCAGTTTGTTTGGTGCAAAGGAGATTGGTTGATACAGATATACTTGATGTTTGATTGATGTTTGTTGCGGAGGTAAATCCTCTCTGCGGACAGAGACGATCCCTACTAGCCCAGACCGGGTATAGCAACGATCACACAATGCTATCACGCAAGTTCCTAATTGCAAATAAAAAGTAGATGGTGAGAACCTACTTGGATTCCAACGCTAGTGTTCGTCGAAGAGATGTCGCCCTCGTTCCTTTGCCTTGACCGGTCACGATCCCCACGATCTCCGTGATTGGACACCTGCACATGCAAAGAACAACACGAATACAAGCATAAAATCTAGTAGATGCAATTATATATCAGTCAGAAAAGATATAACTCAACATCAATCATAAGACAATGAGATTGGAAGCATAATGATAGTCATCCATTATTAATAAATAACAAAGAAGAATACAACCATTGTTCTGATGTGAAATCCTCCTTTGGCTGGGTAGTCAGCTACACAAGTCTTGCAAAGCTTGTTGGGATGAGGAACAAGCCTCTCTCTCTTTGGGTGACAAGAATCTCCTTACTTAGATTTGGCCTTATGGGTGCAAAGAAGGCTCTTGCAGCTTCAAACTCTCTATCACTATGCTAGAACTGGAGCTATTGTAACTATGACTAGCTTGCTCAAGGCATAGAGGCAAGCTTTTATAGATAGAGAAGAAAGAGATAGGATCAACCACATTATTCATGGGATTGGCTTTATCACTTGGAAACTTCCATGAAAGGTGGCAAACCACTTTCCCTTCTATGGAGATTCGAAGCCAAACCATCCTAGCTCAACATAGATTCAGTTGGTGAATGGGTTGAAGAGAACCTTCGGGAGCTTGTTGGTTAAAAACTTTACTCAATTCGGTTGGCGTGAGTGCGACTCTGGGACAGAGCGCCAATGGCGCGCCCTTTTAAGAGGATTTCCCTCATTGGCGCGGGCAGTGAACTGTGGACCCGCGCTAATGCAAAAAAGAGCTGTTTTCATGGGTATTTTTCAGGAGATGTCTTCAGGGCAAATGAAGCTCATACTTAGAGGAATATGATGCAAGTGGTTTCAGGTCATGTCACTTCTCACAGGTCCCGAAATGAGTCCTCCAGTGTGCGGGTGAGGGGTAAAAGGGACGGTGACAAATGGTGACAATTTGCTGTGTAACAGATGCCCCCCTAAAGCATGAGGCCCGAGAGAGAGAGGGGTGAAATGCTTTACAAGAACATGCGTGACCGAAAACACGGCCGCCGGAGAACCTGCGTAAAGAAGTACAACTGATATCTCAAGTACATGATGTATGTGGTATGGGCACAGCCATCCATAACAGAGTACACAATAATCTAGATCCAAGGTATGGGCGCAGCCATCCAGTGAGGATCGATAAATAGACTCAGGCATGGTCGCAGCCATCCAGTGAATGAGTCATGTAATAATCATAATAAGCCACAAATCGCAGCTTGGATCCCAATAGACAAAATCCAGGGTCTTGCGCTCCATCTCGACCCGAACAAAGTACAAGTTCAAGCATGCGAATACATGAGTTGAAGTCGAACATGCATGAACATCGTCTGATTACCAGTCAATAATGAAAACTGTTAACAAACGCGAGAGGTACCACCAATAATGACAATGGTCCTCAAGGTACTACAGGTACAATCTACGGCGTGTGAATCAATGAGCTGGTGTCGAACACCTGTAGAATCATTCGATCGGAGGCCAATGATGAAAACCTCTCATCGAACACGAAGAACCTGCCATTGAGGCATGCAGGCTCCAAGGCACCAATGGGAGTCTCTAGATCAGCTTCCTGGATAATGAGCTGAAGTCGACAGGAAGTGACCTTGATTAAAGGTGGGCCATAGTGTTTCCCACATCATTGACACGAAACAGAGGAAAGATGTTGTGGTAATTCAGAATTATGTGACGTATCATAGGGAGGTTGTAATTATACAGAGGTCAACTTCTCTTGAACATATCGGCGGCACGATAGTGGACTTGGCAGTATTTGACATCAAATGAGCAGAGGTCATGGTGACAAGGCAATGAGCAGATGAGAGGTCAAATAGGATAACCCAAACCCATGGAGGCTAATGTAAAACAAGATGAGATGTCCCCACCCAGACACGAATGCAGATGAGTGCCATGTTCAAGAGCAACATACTGCCGACACGACAATGATTATGGATCCATTTTCCCCACCATTTCTGGCGAGTACCCCAGTTATTTTTAACAAGCTTGACAGGGATAGCATATGCTTGTGGGCGTCATTATGACGGAATCCGATGTCATTAAGTTTTAACGAGTCTGAAAAAGGAAGAACTCGGCGTCTTTTCCTATTTAGAGAGTCTGAAAAGACAACAAAAAAGCAAACTCCAGGGGGGTCCTTTTTCGTAAAGTTGTGTCTCTCGAGCCTGAAAAAGTATAAAACAATGCTCGAAAGAACCGCCCGACCATTACGATCGAGGAGTACTTTTCATGAGTAGTGATATCGATCTGAAAAAGTAAAAAAGCGATCAACATCACGTCGTTTCGTAACCATTAACGAACCCGAAACGACAAGGGTCCGACGATCTTTTCATTTTTACACGGTCGGAAAAGGGTTTAAAGACGACCGCCTCTTATTTATGTTTAACGAGTCAAGAGGGGAAACCCGACAATCTTTTCATTTTTAGCGAGTCAGAAAAGAGCTAAAAGATGACTCCATAGTGACTTTTTCGTGTATTTACCGAGTCCGAAAAAGTATAAAATACAACTCGTTTCACCATCAAAGTTGCAAAAAGGACCTGTCATAGTACCAAAAGCAAGCGTAAAATCCATTTTCGACCAAAAATATTCAAAAAAGAACTCTTTAACCCTAATTACAAGTCAAAAAGTCAATAAATATGGTGAAAATGTAAAAAATAGAATTACTTTTACTTTTTACCTCATGTATAGTGGTGGTGGGCCATTTGGGGAGCAAACTTCGAGCAGCGATTACCGCTAATCCGTGCAACCATTTTAGATTCCGCCAGTTTCAGGTAAGAGGCGCTTCCCTTAGCTCCATTTTCATACTCTTTTTATGCATTTTGTTCCCGGATTGAGCCTCCGCAAGGGGGATTTCAAAATTTAGGGTTGCGCCCCATTGGCGCGGGTATCCGGCACGGGTCCGCGCCAATGGGGTGATTTACCCAAAGGTGCCGCGCTATTGGCGCGACTGTTTTAGAAACAGTCGCGCCAACCGCACGACCTAACTTTTTATTTGAATTTGCCCATCATTTTTGAAATTTGTCCGGTTTGTAAGCCTACCAGGGTTTCATTAATGATTTATTCATCCTTGTGGGTGCAGGAAACAAGCAAAAATGGTGGTGGAATGGAAAGAAAGGGAGCATGATGCCGTAGATGCCTTGGCCATAGTGGATGAGGGATGTATGAATGCTTTGAGAGACTGTGGTCTCAAAAAGTTCTTCCTCACCTCTTATCTGCGAGCTCAACCGGAGCTATTATAGTTCATAGTGGATGCTTGGGATGTCGATGACCAAGTATCCCGCTTACGGGATCAGACCTTAGAGCTGGATGTATCTGATGTGTACTTCATTACTGGGCTGTCACGGAGAGGGGCGAGCCCCATTTTGACCGGAAGCAGGCCTTCCGGGGAGAAGATAGGTGAAGTGAAGGCTTGTGTGTGCCCAGAGGCACAATTTGGGAAAAACAGTGCTAAGGTGGATATTGCCACCATCCATGACTTGGCTCTTAGGGTGATACTGTTCACTATCACACGTGCAGCTGGGGTACAGGTGCCCCATGAGGCAAGCAAGAATCATCTGTTACTAGCGACAGAATGCCTTAGCCCCACCATTTTTGACTGGGCTACAGCGGTGACTACAAATATCAAAAGGCAACTTACAAAGTGTAAGCGCGGGGGAGTGAAACAGTTCGGGTATGGCTCGATTGTGGTGTCGTTCTTCTTGGAACGATTGCCGCTTTTTCAGTACCAGGGAGCTGTAGTGGCGGACCCATTGCCACGAGAGCCTAGGATGGCTCGCTGGGCAGCATTGATGCCCAGAGGAGGAGGGGGCCAACAGATGTCATGGAGGCCCGAGTTCTTCATATGGCTTCGCCGTCAGCTGATCGTGGTAGAGGATTGGCCATACGCGGGAACCAACTTCATGGGGGACCCAGACCTCCCACTGCCAGAGGGGGAGGAGTGGGAAGAGGAGTTAGGTATGATCTTCTCTTTTTGGTGTTTTATGTATTTTCATTTTTTTTTTTCAATACATGCATGTTCTGATGACAATTGTATGTATATGCAGATGTGGGCCCAGAGCGACCAGCCGGCTTGTCTCCTATAGCGCGGAGGGACCAACCTGCAGCTGACCCTCAGGCAAGGGGAGCCGTGGGGGAAGAGCTGGTGCAGAATCTCGAGGGACTTACCCAAGGGATTCCAGGCTATGCTAGATTGGCGGACGTGCCCTTTGCATACCAGAGGCACACAGTGGGGGTGCCGACCCGCATCCATCATCTGTTGAGACGCTTGGTGCGCGCGGTGACGTGCTATCATGAGCACCACCACGAATAGACTCCTAGGCTTCTTTCATGCATATTTTTTGAGGGACATGTTGTCCGAGGATGTATCAGGATGAACATGTATTATTTTTTGGGTTTTGTAACGCACGCGGTGCAAACATTATGACACACACACACACACACACACATACATATATATATATATATATATATATATATATATATATATACATATGCCTATGGTTTATTATTGTGCTTTTATGTGCTTGCTTGTATAATGTTTTAATTATAAATTACGCAAATGTCTATCTAATACATGATTGGCCAATGCATCAGATAATGTGTTTAATCGTCGTGGAATATGCTGATATGTAATAAAGTCAAAATTCCTTTCTAACAATTTAACACATAAGTACAACCTTAAAATGTGACGGTCTCTGACGGAATATCGCCCATTGAGCTGATGGACGACAAGTTGAGAGTCTAGGTTAACAAGCAATGTACGAATACCGAGATTAATTGCCTCGACTAATAATTCAATAACAGCGCTATATTCAACAACATTGTTTGTAGTACAGCCTAAACAGACACCTTGAAGATCTATCAACTCACCGTGAGGATTGTAGATCACCCACGCCGCAGAGGAAAAATTACGAGTGCTGCGGCAGGCACCATCAGCGAAACCAATGTAAGGTGCACCCGACATCTGCACAAGAAGCAAAAAGACACAATAAGGGGCAATCATGCTTTCACACCAAACCAAAAACATGAAAACTTACACACACACACACACGCATGTACAAGTTGAAGCGCATGAATCATGCTCGAGCATAAAGGAACAGGCTTTCCCCCCAGCATGGTGTCTTAATTTGAGGTACATGCCCCCCAAGCTTCATTCCATTGAAAATGGAGTGAAGGTTGACATTACTGTTATTGTGCTCGAACGACATCATATCGCCCCAGGATTCTATCTAATTAGCGGGAGGAAGGACCCACGGATAAGAATGCACGGAAATCATGTTAATAGGGGCGAGATTCGGAGGTGGAAGGGGAAAGACACCCATTAGAGCGGGATCCTTAAAGAGTCCGGCTCCCACACTCTCGAATGATTTAGAGGTATGCTCCACGAACGGCACATTACCTTCGGAAGAAGAGGCGAAGAAGGAGAGCTGGTCCACCGTGACAATCTTCCCTTGATGAGGGAAACGAATGACACAAAAAAGGGAGGAAGCCACGACTTGCATGGCGTATGTCCAGCTACGTCCGAGGAGGAGGTTGTAGGTAAGATTAGCGTCGACAACTTCGACCTCCACTTCTACCGTCTTCCCTTCCAAGGAGATGGGAAAGCGTTGGAGGATACCGTAAGGACGGGACTCTCTTCCATCAAAGGCTTCTAACGTCGTAGGAGACTGGCTCAATGTTGGAGAACCAATAGCTTTCCAACAAGCAATAGACATGATGCAAGTTGAGGCACCTTCATCAATGATTGTACGATGAATCATTTTACCATTGATGATGACCTGTATAAGGAAAGCGATTTGGTGAGGCAGTCTCGGCGTATAGCCCTCGAGATCAAAAGAAATCAGATCCGAGTCAGCTGGGTCTATGCCACCGATGGCCGATAGCAAGGACTTCCTCTGGGAGGGGCAGCTCTGGAGGACTTCTAGAGCGGACATAGCAGACGGAGCCTGGGCTAAGTCCTCAACAATGCTGTAGTGCTGAGCAGCACGAGCATTCGGGTTGTAAGAAGACTTCCGGAGTACACCTTTTGGAGGGGGTCGGATTGTCGTCTCAGTGCTAGGTCGTTCGATGTGGAGTGGACCAGAACTAGACGGAGGAGCGCTGGAGGGGACCTCCGGCTCTTTCCCGGCATGAGATGGATATTCTTTCACTCGAGTAGTGACATGGATGGGAATCGTCCCAGCCATGAAGACTTGAGAGCCGAATGAAGAAGAGGGTTGCGATGGATCTGCCACCATTTGAGTTTGCTGTGAAGGGAAAGGTTCTTTAAGCACAGTAGGAGTCCCAGGAGCACCCTTCAATAATCGACTAACTTCGGACCGCCTGGGGCAGTCTTTAGTGTAGTGATCCTCATCACAGATAAGACAAGGATACTTAGGTTTCCGTTTGGCTCCTTCCTCGGGTGGAGGTTTAGGGGAGTCCTGTTTGGGCTGTTCGGATTTATTCTTGGCTTTCCCTTTCTTTTTCCCTTTTGAGGATTTATCTACCGTGGTGGACTGAACGGCGTTTACCTCAGAGGTACTTCCAGAATTAGATTGACCCTGAGAAGTGTTTCCATTAGAAGCATTCTGTTTTTGCTTCCCAGGGTTCGCGGATGATTTCTTTGAAGACGCGTTTACAGAGCCAATAACACCGTCAACAGATGGTTTTGGCGGAGCTTTGGATGTTCCGGGTCTCGGGGCGTCTGGAAAATAATCATATAAAGTACCTGACTGAGAATATACCAAGTCAAGGTACTGAGCACGCGCGATAGCTTGCTCTTTAGTTACACAAGCCCCCATGGCGATGTCTCGTGCAATTGCAGGGACAAAGGAAGTCGTGAACCAATCGGTCAGGAGCTGATCAGGAATCCAAAATTTGATCAAGCGATGACGCCGTCTCCATTCATGTATATGATCGGATATATGTGTGGCCGTGTCCTGTTTGAGAGACATAAGGAGATGTGCCCCTGTCTCATACCGAATGGGTAACTGAAAATGAGTTAGGAATGCCATAGCCAGTGAGTTGAAGTCTTGAAATGTTCCGCGATTCAACTCAATATACCACTTAGCGGCCGAGCCGGTGAGAGTCCTTTGGAAGAGGCGGAGCCGGATGGAGTCATCAAGCCATGAGTTGGATGAGCACCAAAGGTGATAGGTCATGACATAGGCTTGAGGGTCCTCACCAGCTTTTCCATCGAATTTCGGGCAATCACCGGGTATCTTAGTTGGAACTGGTGGCCAATATGGATTATGAAGAATGGGATCATTCGTCAACTTGGACACATCTGGAAGTTCCAACGTCGCTAAGAAAGGCAACTGAGGATTAAAGGACATTTGTGGCTGTGGAAGAGAGGTAGTACCAGGGTTCCAACCAGGTGGTGGTTGCCCCCATGGACTTTGTCCGGATGGGCCTGGCCCATAAGGGTTTTGCCCATAGGGATTTTGCCCATAGGGGTTCTGTCCATAAGGATTCTGTCCATAAGCAGACAGTTGACCCTGGGTCTGCCCCCCAGCACCCCATAGATTAGCAACTTGTCCTGCAGGTGCAACGTACTGTTGCTGATAATTCTGGTAAGGAGTGACCTGCATTTGTTGATAATTTTGATAAGGGGTAAATTGAGTTTGCCCCTGGGGTTGCTGGTAGCCATACGTTTGCTGAGCTCCATACTGAGCCTGATAAGAAGGCTGCGCTTGGTAAGAAGGTTGGGGTCGTGGCCCACCTTGCATTTGATAACCAATTTGAGTCTGGGGCCCAGAAGGATGTCCTTGAACAGGTTGAGCTTGGACCATCTGGCCGGAAGGTTGGCCTGGTTGGGCTTGGGACGGACCTGTTTGCCCAGAAGGATGTGCTTGCTGGGTACCAGGTTGTCCTTGTGCAACCAAGGGTTGTCCTTGCGGAACAGATGGTTGAGCGGGCTGGATGGCCGGTTGACCTTGAGGTTGGCCAGCCTGTCCAGAAGGATGACTAAGCTGGGTAGTGGGTTGGCCTTGCTGTGTAGAAAGCTGACCCGCTTGCCCAGAAGGATGACTAGGCTGAGCAGTGGGTTGGCCCTGTTGTATGTAAGGCTGCCCCCCTTGCCCAGAAGGATACCCCTGTTGGACTGCCAGTTGACCTTGTGGAATATAAGTTTGTCCAGCTTGTCCAGAGGGATAACCCTGCTGGATACCAGGTTGGCCTTGTTGGATGTAAGGTTGTCCTGGTTGTCCAGACGGGTAACCTTGCTGGGTACCAGGTTGCCCCGGATAACCAGAAGGTTGATTCAGATAAGTAAATGATAGACCACCAGCGGCCGAAGGTTGTCCCTGATAGGGTTGTCCTTGTGGGCCCCCAAATTGTCCTCGGTAAGACTGGCCATAATATTGCTGCCCTTGGGGGGTTTGCACATAAGATGGCTGGCCTTGGTTAGGCTGTCCTTGAAGTTGTGCAGCCATTGCTTGGCCTCCATGGAAAGAGGTGGTACCAGGGTTCCAAGCAATGGATAACGGTGCCGAAACCTCAACAAAAGGTTGAGTAGGCAAGGGTTGAGAAAGTTGAAGGTATTGACCAGTAGAATCGTAATAAAAGAGTGGACCTTACGCATTCGGATCCTGAATAGCTTGTCCATAGGCATCATATGTCCCCCCTCCTGGAACGAGACCAGAAGAGGGTGGAGCACTTTGTGCAGGGTGGACAACTCTAGGCGAGAGTGCCGGCTGGCCATTACTCACTTGACCGTGAGGGGGACCAGCACCAGTGTTCAAGGCTGAAGACGCTGTTACGGCACTAACAACCAGAGTTGAATGCGCTACACAAACAGTTGGATTCGTCGGAACTGAAGTGACAGGTGTAGTGTGGACTTGTGAAACAAAAGATCCCGTGGTGGGAGTGATATGGGGATCCCACATAGTCGAAGCAGGGATCCTGGCACTTACCCTATCCCTCAACGACTGATAGCGTGGGGGGAGCGGAGAAGTAGCTGGAATGGGAGTGTCGATATTCGATAAAACAGGTGTCTCATCCACTCTAGGAGATGTCTCATCCATGTGAGAGGTAGACATTGGAGACAAAACACCAGGGGGGGTAAAAGGAATATCGTCGTCTTCAGGCTCCCAGATGGGGTTCCAATGAATTTCATAACCTTCGTCGTCCGGAGCGCGAGAGTTGATCGGTTGGATACTCGAGATAACAGGAAGAGTATCACTTACAACGGTACCTCAGGAGCAACGGAAGACGGAGACCCTTGATCACTTGGAACGGGAGTCAACGGTTCAGCCAGGATGACAAACTTCAAACAAGACCTAAGGGAGTCTAACGATAAAGGACCCTACTCAAACTAACGCAAAGATCTAACCAAGTAATGCTTATCGCGGCCAAATAAATTTTAAGACACAAGGACACAACTTGACCTTTTCATGTTTTAAGAGTCGAGAAAAGGACAAAAAGAAGACTCTAGTCGCCTTCGAATGTTTTGTGAGCCCGAAGTGACAAACTGCTCAAGTGAGCCTTTTCTTTTAAGGAGTCCGAAAAGGATCAAAAGTGACTACTCTGGAGAGACTAGGCAAAGGGTTTACCAAACAAATCCGTAAAACTGCATATACACCTTGGCAATCATATGAAAACCAAGGACTTCCCGTACAACAGTCAATCTTCCCGAATGCTGTGTTCGGTGCGTTACGGTTTGTAAGGCGGCAGACACGGCTTCCTGTGGATAAAGGATGATAACCTAGTGGGGTCTCCCCTATATACGCGACGGTACGTGGGAGCTCAAGTCCGTGCTAGACCACTATTGAGTCACAAAAGGAGGAATCACCCAACCGTAGTGTGAAACAACAATGACTAGGTTTAACGACGTCGGAGCACGTCTCTAGCCTAGACCTCTAATTAGTGAGCGTTATGTTCCAATGCGTTTTTAAGTTCATTCAGTTCATTTTATGGTTGATCTTTAGTTAAGTTTCAATTTCCAGGTCCTACCGTATGTAATCTCTCACAATTCCCTAAATGCAAGCTATATGCCAAAGAATATCATTTCATTCGATGAATACTAACTACGAGAGAGTTGAGAATTTTTCAAACAAAATGACCACAATCAAGAAGCACTCTAATGCAGCTAATGACAAATAAACGAAACTTTTCTTTGTTTTAAATCACTTAATCAATGAAAAGCTTCTAATTTCAATTAACTAATGCAATGCAAAAGAGATTATTCGTTTTTCTTTTCAATGGCAAAGTGCACTAAACAAATTTTGAGAGATAGTAACACCGAGCAAAAGATCAATTTCACTCAATGAGAACACAATCGAATCCCCAAAACACCAAAACAGTCCTTCAAACCAAGCACAAAGACCTCTATGAGCTATGTGATCTAAGCCCAAACGAAGCCAAGCGAAACCCAAGCGAAAAAGAAACAAATCACTTGAAAAAAAGCTTTGACAACTACTGAGCAAATGCAAAAAGTAATCACAAAGTCGACTGGACGATCAAAGAACCCAAGACTCCTACGGAAGGCTCGATGCACAAAGCCACTAGATGCCCTAGGGCTAAAAAGTGTAATCGATAGAAAGAGGCAAACACCCGAAGGATGAAGGTCTAAAACCAGTCAAACAAGGATCAAACACACTCCAGTAATTGAAAAAGACGCGGCAAAATACAAATCCAAGCTCAGAGGGCTTGAAGACAAGCGAACTGGAAAAGTTGACAGGCCTGGCGCGACTGTCAGGCTGCAACTCGCGCTTTTATGGGATTGGCGCGGGTTGTTTTTGAGCAACTTGCGCCAATTGGCGCGACTGTAAGGCTAAAAAGCGCGCTAATCAAGTTTGCTAAGTCAAAAACAAAAGCAAGCAACTCAGGGCTTGAAGACAGTATCTAGGCAAACCAGGAAGCAAGAAACAGCAAGAAATCCAACCCAGAAAGCTATCTAAGCAATCAAAGCAAGAAAAACCAAAGAGACAAGACGAACTCCAAGTTGTTTAGCCCGTAAACCAAACCGGAGATTGACTGAAGTGGCGTTGATCTACTTCGCTAATGCAAAGCAATAGCGTTTCAAAGGCTACCTGGCCGTACTTTAGGCTCCGTCTAAAGTTTACAAATCAAACAACAAGATCTCCCCAGCGGAGTCGCCAAATTGTTGTGGAGGTAAATCCTCTCTGCGGACAGAGACGATCCCTACTAGCCCAGACCGGGTCTAGCAACAATCACACAATGCTATCACGCAAGTTCCTAATTGCAAATAAAAAGTAGATGGTGAGAACCTACTTGGATTCCAACGCTAGTGTTCGTCGAAGAGATGTCGCCCTCGTTCCTTTGCCTTGGCCGGTCACGATCCCCACAATCTCCGTGATTGGACACCTGCACATGCAAAGAACAACATGAATACAAGCATAAAATCTAGTAGATGCAATTATATATCAGTCAGAAAAGACATAACTCAACATCAATCATAAGACAATGAGAGTGGAACCATAATGATAGTCATCTATTATTAATAAATAACAAAGAAGAATACAACCACTGTTCTGACGTCAAATCCTCCTTTGGCTGGGTAGTCAGCTACACAAGTCTTGCAAAGCTTGTTGGGATGAGGAACAAGCCTCTCTCTCTTTGGGTGACAAGAATCTACTTACTTAGATTTGGCCTTATGGGTGCAAAGAAGGCTCTTGCAGCTTCAAACTCTCTATCACTATGCTAGAACTGGAGCTATTGTAACTATGACTAGCTTGCTCAAGGCATAGAGGCAAGCTTTTATAGATAGAGAAGAAAGAGATAGGATCAACCACATTATTCATGGGATTGGCTTTATCACTTGGAAACTTCCATGAAAGGTGGCAAACCACTTTCCCTTCTATGGAGATTCGAAGCCAAACCATCCTAGCTCAACATAGATTCAGTTGGTGAATGGGTTGAAGAGAACCTTCGGGAGCTTGTTGGTTAAAAAATTTACTCAATTTGGTTGGCGTGAGTGCGACTATGGGACAGAGCGCCAATGGCGTGCCCTTTTAAGAGGATTTCCCTCATTGGCGCGGGCAGTGAACTGTGGACCCGCGATAATGCAAAAAGAGCTTTTTTCATGGGTATTTTGCAGGAGATGTCTTCAGGGCAAATGAAGCTCATACTTAGAGGAATATGATGCAAGTGGTTTCAGGTCATGTCACTTCTCACAGGTCCCGAAATGAGTCCTCCAGTGTGCGGGTGAGGGGTAAAAGGGACAGTGACAAACGGTGACAATTTGCTGTGTAACAATGTTATTCATGGATCCAGTCTGAAAATTTATGAAACGTGGTCCCTGGAAGAAAAGAGAAGGTTGTAGCCTTCTATAGGTCAGCACCTACGTACTAGTATCTCATCTAGTACAAGAGCTAAGGGGGTTGTAGCTCCCTTCCAGGAGAAGCTGGAGAATGAGAGAAGGTTGTAGCCTTTTGCAGGTAGTAACCTGTGTACTGGTATAAGATTGCACCAGTACAAAATCACTATAAAAATAAGTTTCTAATTAAAAGAAGATAGAGACGAATTGCAGCAGGCGGTTTTCACCCACATTGGGTTTCCACCTTATATCTGTGTGTCCATGTGTGTGATGATCTGTTCTGCTTTACTGCTCCTGTTTACTGTTCTTATGATTAATGAAGTCCTGATACACTGATTAAGGATCAATAATTAATGAATCTTAAGTTTTCTGGTATACGTTGGTTTCTTTAGACACAGTAGCGTATATACGCAGTTTCCTATAGTTGAAGTAGCGTATACAAATTTGATTGTGAAATGAAAAATAATTGATTTAATAATACTGATTCAGCCCCCCTTTCAGTATTATTTCCAACAATTGGTATCAGAGCGGGTCTTTCAGAAGAAACTTGATCGCTTGAAGGAAGATCTATCATCATGAGCAACTACAAGAACGAAGCATCGATCAGGGCACCAATTTTTGATGGGAGCAACTTCGTCTATTGGAAGGTAAGAATCACATCATATCTTCAATCTCTTGGTATAGAAGTCTGGGATATCGTGGAAATAGGATACACATTTCCATCAGCAACTCCTACAGATACGGCTGGTAAGAAGCAGTATGAAACAAATGCAAAGGCTGTCAATACTCTATTAGGGAGTCTATCTCAATCAGAATTCGTTAGGTTCATGCAGCTCAAAACCGCAAAAGAAATATGGGACAAGATTTTTCTGAGCTATGAAGGAGATGATCAGGTAAAACGAGCAAAACTACACACTCTCAGAATTCAATATGAAAATCTCATAATGCACAATGATGAAAGTGTGGCTAACTATTTCCTACGTATAGATGAGATTGTTAATTGTATGAAAAATTTGGGTGAAGAAATAAAAGAATTTGTTTTGGTTGAAAAGGTTCTAAGATCTTTGTCTTCTAAGTTTGAATCAAAAGTTTCTGCCATAGAAGAAAAACAGAATCTACAGAGCATTACCATGTCACAGCTACACGGAATCCTAACCACTTACGAAATGAGAAAAGGGGGACCATCAGACAAGAGAGAAGCCGCATTCAAAGCCTCAGGAAAGGAGATTACAATGACTCAGGACATATGTCGGAAGAAGAGGAAGAATCAAATTTTTTCAAGAACCTTCAACGAGGTTCTGGAAGATTCAGAGGTAAGCTACCTTTCAAATGTTTTTCTTATGGAAGAGTCGGTCACTATGCTGCCAAGTGTCCTCATAAAGATAAGCTTGACAAAGGTAAGGAACCTGTTACAGAATGTAAGTAAGAAGAGCTACTACACACATGAAGATAGTGATGGATTTTCAAATAGTGGTGAAGATGAACAAGCTAATGATTATAGACTTTTGATGGCTTTTGAAGATGATGATTTCTTGGATGCTATAGATGCAGAATGTATTTATGAAGAAATTTCTAAACTCAAAATTTGTTTAGAAGAAAAGAATATGATTATAGATACTCTGACATTCCAACTTGCTGAAAGGTAAAAACACAATGAAAAGTTAGAATGTGAAATTGTGTGACTTAGAAAGGACATTGAGAAAACAAAGGCTCTTAATATTAGATTTGCTAAAGGATCTGAAACTTTAGATGAGATTATCAAAGTGCAGCGTTCTCCTCTAATCAAGACTGGTCTTGGGTATACTGAAGAAACATCTCAGGCACAGAAGCCATCTACCTCCAAAAGTTATCTTGAAGTAGCAAGGAGAAGTGAACAGGTTGACAATCGACAGCAAAGGCACAATGAAGATCATCAGGTAAATCAGGGACAATTTACTTCAAGAATGAACCAAGTAAATCGAGGGCAATCTACTTCAAGGATGAATAGAAGCTACAACCAACCACAGGTAAATCATTCTCAATTTTTCTCAAGACCGAATGGCTATTACAATCGCCTAGACGGAAGATTTGATGATCACATGAACTTCTTCAATGGCCAATGTTTCTCTTGTCATAACTTTGGACATAAAGCAGCTCAATGTGTTGCCTACAAGACCATCATGACCAGAGAAGCACGAAATCAAAGGAGTGTGACTGGAATCGTGAAAAGAACCTACAATAACTTTTTTGCTCTTGAAAATGAAATAGAATGTTCTATTTGTAACAACTTTGGTCATAAAGATTTTGAATGCAGGAGTTGGTTTCGGAAAACAACTCAAAAGGAGCAAGCTTCATTGAGCCCCAAAACATGGAGGAAGAAAGAACTGCAACCAGAAAGATGTGGTATAGCCTTATATGTGGAAGGGTAGGAAAACCAGTGGTACATCGACAGTGGATGCTCGAAATATGACAGGTGATAAATAAAAACTTCAACCATATAGTGCTTTAGAAAAGGAAAAGAAGGTCTCATTTGGAAATGACACTCCTGCATTCATAAAAGGTAAAGGTTCTGTTCTTTTGAAAGAAAAGGTCAAAGCTGGGAATGTTATGTATGTTGATGGCTTAAAGCATAATCTATTAAGTGTCAGTCAAATGTGTGATCAAGGAAATGAGGTAATATTTCGATCAAATGGATGTATTGTTCGTGAGCTTGATACAGGAGAAACAGTGATCAAAGGCATAAGAACACCAAATAATTTATACATACTCAAGGGAGGACAACAACAATGCTATCTAAGCAAGAATGATGAACACTGGCTATGGCACAGAAGATTGGGGCATCTAAGCTTCTCTCAAATAAGGAAAGCATGCAAATATCAGGCGGTTCGTGATCTCCCTGACATCAGAATTCCAGACAATACAATATGCAAATCATGTTAGTTTGTGAAGCAGACTAGAACTAATTTCCCTAGCAAGGAAGGATCAGCTAGTAGGCCACTTGAACTTGTCCATACTGATGTATGTGGTCCATCTAGGAAAAGGTCACCTTGAGGAGAAGAATACTTTATATTGTTCATTGACGACTTTTCTAGGATGTGTTGGATAGACTTATCAAGCATAAAGACGAAGCTTTCGAAAAGTTCAAAACATTCAAAGCCTTGGTTGAAAATGAATCAAATCGTAGAATCAAATGTCTCAGGCCTGACAGAGGTGGGGAATTTACCTCAGATGAATTTTTCGATTTTTGTGAAGAACATGGAATTAGAAGGGAATTCTCTATGGCAAGGACTCCTCAGCAAAATGGAGTAGTGGAAAGGATAAACAAAATGATTCAACAAATGGCTCATGCTATGCTTGATGAGTTTGGAACTCCCGCAACCTTCTGGGGTGAAGCCGCATTTGATGCAGTTACTATTCTCAACAAGACAAACGTCTGGGTAAACAACACTCAAACTCCTCATGAACTTTGGTATGGTAAGACTCCCACAGTAAAGTACTTCAAAATTTTTGGAAGCAAATGTTACATCAAAAATACTGATGAAAACCTTGGTAAGTTTGAACCTAGAGCAGATGAAGGCATTCTTCTTGGTTACTCTCCCCACAGTAAAGCATATAAGTGTTACAATAAAAGACTTGGAAAAATTGTTGAAAGTATTGATGTAGTGGTTGATGAAGAAGGAAACATTCCTAGGCAAGTAAAATCTGAAGATTTCGAAGATGATGAGGACTATCCTTCAACATCAAATCAGAATTATGATGAAGAAGAAACCCATGAGGCACCAGAAGAGCAGATAAGGATAGAAGAAAAGACTCCATCTAGATACGTTCAAAAGAATAATCCAGAAACTCAAGTTTTGGGGCAGAAATAGGCAGGTGTACAAACAAGAAGAAATATTTCAGAAGCTTCAAGCTATCTAGCATTGCTCTCGTCCACTGAACCACAAAATGTAAGTGAAGCATGCAAAGATGAATGCTGGGTCAAGGCCATAAATGAAGAACTTGAGTAGATTGAAAAGAATAACACTTGGGAGTTGGTTCCTAGACCAAACGATAAGAATGTCATAGGGACAAAGTGGATATTCAAAAACAAGCTGAATGAAAATGGAGATGTTATTAGAAACAAGGCCAAACTTGTTTGTGAAGGGTATGCTCAACAAGAAGGTATAAAATTTGAAGAAACTTTTGCACCGGTTGCTAGAATTGAATCCATAAGAATGTTCCTTGCTCTTTCTAGCTTTCAAAAATTCAAAGTTTTTCAAATGGATGTGAAATCTGCCTTTTTAAATGGAGACTTGGAAGAAGAAGTGTATATTGAGCAACCATATGGATTCATCCTTGGAATTGATCCCAAACTTGTATGCAGACTTAAGAAGGCACTCTATGGTCTTAAACAGGCTCCAAGGGCTTGGTATTATCGCTTGGACAAATACCTCCATCAAAAAGGTTTTTCAAAAGGATCAGCAGATAGCAATCTATATGGAAAAATTGATAATGATAAATTGCTAATACTTGTCGTATATGTTGATGATATCATCTTTGGTAGCAACGAAGAAGCCATGAGTCAAAACTTTGCTTTGGTGATGCAGAAAGAATTTGAAATGTCCTTGCTTGGTGAGCTGACATATTTTCTTGGTTTACAAGTCCAACAAAATAAAGACGATATCTTTTTATCACAAACCAAGTACCTCAAGGAGATCTTGAAGAAATATGGCATGGAAAATTCGAAACTAGTATGTACCCCTATGGTAACATGATGCAGCCTCAACGCAAATGATGTTTCAGTAGCAGTACATCAACCAACCTATAGATATATGATTGGTAGTCTGCTTTACCTAACAGGTAGCTGACTGGACATCATGCATGCAGTGGGAATAGTTGGAATATTACAAGCAAATCCGAAAGAAACACACCTTCAGGCAATTAAAAGAATCTTCAAATATATTCAAGGGACACAAAACTATGGCTTATGGTATCCTAGAGATACAGATCTCACGCTTCATGCATATACAAATGCAGATTGGGCAGGAAGCGTGGATGATAGAAAAAGCACTAGTGGTGGTGCATTCTTTATGGGTTCTAGATTAGTCTCTTGGTTCAACAAGAAGCAAAGTTCAATTGCTTTATCTACAGCTGAAGCGGAATATGTGGCTGCTACATCTTGCTGCACACAACTCCTTCGGATGATGCAAATTTTACAAGATTTTCAAATCAGTTGTACTCCACCTATCTCTATTTTATGTGATAATACAAGTGCAATCAACATTTCAAAAAATCCATTCATGCATTCAAAGACCAAGCACATACCTATCAAATATCAATTTCTCCGAGAACAATTGCTTGAACAAAAGGTCAAATTGGAGTATGTTCCCTCCAAGGAACAGGTCGTTGATATACTCACCAAACCACTACCCAGGGAGACATTTGAATACCTAAGACAAAAGCTAGGAGTAGTTGATGCATCATCTTGCTGTTGAAACTTGTCTGTTTCAGAGAAAAGTGGTTGTACGCGATTTAATGAGGAGAATACGCGTACATATGCCAGTTATGTGGTTACAGTTGCGTATATGTTGGTTTGAAGACAAACAATGGGCCAGGCCCAGGATGAAAAGAGTCTGTATGGGCCTGACAGAGACCATCTGGCACAGGTTCAGGGGGAGCATATATATTCTTCTAGTAATGCATTGTTGGCATTATCCTAGAAGATCTTGGTTTAAGATCACAGTGTTTTGATTTCTGGAAGAAAAGGTGCAGAAGGAGAACATGGTTGCTAGTCTGAATGATGATTAACAAATGCTGCTGATGATAGTTGTTGATAACTATCATAGTCTGGTTGTAGATATTTCGTCTCTATGTCATGTATTTCTTTTCTTATCAAGGTCATGTAACAGCCTACTTTGTTTTCCCCACTATGCCTGGGATGGATGATGTAATGTTCTTGTTTTATCTTGTGTAAAATTTTGGTGTATCCCCACTTGGTTGGGTGGATGAGTCAATATTGGTATATCCCCACTTGGTTGGGAGATGTATTTATGTATGATTCTTATGATGTATAGAGTCATGGTCTTTCTTATAGATCATTTTTCTACAGACCTTGCCTACAGTCAGGGGGAGCATGGACAACACAGCAGAGCAGAGATTTCAGCATGTACTCAGGGGGAGCATAACCCCTTGCCCTTGATGTCAAAGGGGGAGAACGACTTTGAGTGTTTTGGGGTTGCCATCAAGTCCAAAGGGGGAGATTGTTGGCATTATGACACAGGTTTGACACTATGGCACAGGTGTTGTCCTTGATGGTAACTCACTCAGATGGCAGATCATAGTTCAAGCTCTCAGAATGGAAGAAAAATACATATACACAGGTTCCTCTTGACCAGATCGAATATACATGCAGGATTGATGATCAAAAGTCGCGTATGCGTATGCACGCAATTTCATGCACAGAAAAACATGTACATGTGGGAAAGATTATTTTTGGGTCCATGGTATTTGGATCTATGGTTTTGGACCTTGGTATTGCGTCCGAAGTATTGAACCCAGGTATTGGGTTCCTAGTATTGGTTATCTATGGTTTTGACCATGGTTTGAGTAATGCCTTAGACTATAAAATGAAGGAGATCATTTGGCAAAGGCATTGACTGAAGTATTGAATATCCTATGAAGAGCAAGATCTGAAATTCTGGTGATTCGTTTATGGTGCATAGCTAAATCTGAATCAAGGAGGAACCTGAGCACAAGAAGATGGATAAGTTCTATTGATGGGTCAAAACTCAAGTCTTGAATAGTAGTATCTTTGTGTGATTTTGATCTGTTATATTTGGCGCATGACTTGATCTATAAATCTGATAATCTGGGTATAACTGATGTCTGAATATTTGAAAGTGTGAATTATCTTTTATAGATCTGTACGCAGGTTCGACACATCAGAGGCGCATATACATGCTGGTTTAGTAAATCAAAACAGTGTATACACTGGTTGGCCTTAATACAGAAGTGTATGCACGTAGGTTTTTGCATATTGAAGTAGCGTACGTCTCTTGAAATATGTTTTAGCTACTTTTGTTTATTGCTACAGTGTTTTGGGTTTAGAATTGGTGTGCGGTTACTGTTACTATTTTCTGGGTACAACATTCAGAGAAGTGACTATTTGATTCAGTTTGTTTGGTGCAAAGGAGATTGGGTGATACATATATACTTGATGTTTGATTGATGTTATTCATGGATCCAGTCTGAAAATTTATGAAACTTGGTCCCTGGAAGAAAAGAGAAGGTTGTAGCCTTTGTAGGTCAGCACCTACATACTAGTATCTCAGCTAGTACAAGAGCTAAGGGGGTTGTAGCTCCCTTCCAGGAGAAGCTGGAGAATGAGAGAAGTTTGTAGCCTTCTGCAGGTAGCAGCCTGCGTACTGGTATAAGACTGCACCAGTACAAAATCAATGTAAAAAGAATTTTCTAATTAAAAGAAGATAGAGACGAATTGCAGCAGGTGGTTTTCACCCACATTGGGTTTCCACCTTATATCTGTGTGTCCATGTGTGTGATGATCTTTTCTGCTTTACTGCTCCTGTTTACTGTTCTTATGATTAATGAAGTCCTGATACACTGATTAAAGATAAACAATTAATGAATCTTAAGTTTTCTGGTATACGCTGGTTTCTTTAGACACACAGTAGCGTATATACGCAGTTTCCTATAGTTGAAGTAGCGTATACAAATCTGATTGTGAAATGAAAAATAATTGATTTAATAATACTGATTCACCCCCCCTCTCAGTATTATTTCCAACATACTCCACTCTTGGGTTCAAGGTTCCGCCCCAATTCCTCCTTCACTAGTTTTTGTCCCCGTCGAATGAGAAAAGAATGGTTTATATTGAGGTTGGATGGTGGAATTTACAATGCCACCACCCTTGGCAGAGTGGTTAGGTGGAGAGTTTGAGGCAGGGAGGTCGAGGGTTCAAACCCGACCGACCCCTAACCTTGGCATATAGTTTTGATATGTATTAAATTTGGTTGGGGCCTTTGTGTAAATAGATATGACTATTGGTAATGTTATATCCTGCCATTGTAATGTTTTGGGACTGCCCGCAGGGTCGATAACGTGGGCCGGGTGGGTTCGAGCTTCGCCGGTCCCGACCCTTGGTTTATCCTGAGTGGTCATATGGTGGACGGGGTCTGCACCATGCGACCCCGACCCAATCTCATTGTAATATATGTTATAACATAATAGAGAAGGGGTGACAACCCACCCCCCCTTTTTTATATTTTTTTTGTTTTATATTTATATAGGGTCATTGTATATAATTTAATGATCGGAAAAAAAAGGATATAGGATAAATTAGCTGTCCTAAAATTTCGCTTGTCCTCAAGAGTCAGATTCCATGCATCGGCCCCGATCAAATTGTACTTTCCTTAAGCCTGCCACTTGTCCAATTTAACCAAACTTTGACCAGTCCTATCTCGTCCATACGAACTTGGATTTGAGTGGCGTTCACACCATTGGAATCAAGGCGACAAGAACTACGATCTGGTCCCGGTTTTGCTTCCCTCTGACAACTTTGATTTTTGAGCTATTTTCAATGCCATTTGTACTTTGGGATCCTCTTGGATCATTGACTTTTAGCTCTCCTATTGCACTGGAATCAACTTCAAAGCCTAGACCAATTCGATCTAATGAGACTCTCTACACTTCCAACATCTCATTCACATTTTCAGTCCCTTTACCGATTTTTTGATTAAAACTCAGCTGCGTTTTGGCCTTCTCCAACTCCTTCTTTAGCATCATGATTTCTCCTTCAAGCCTTTCATAAGCTTGAAAATTTTCATTCAGTTTCTAGTTCAGGGATTCTTAAATCTTCTTTCCCTCTTCTACTTGCAAGAGAAATGTCTCAACAACCTCAAAATTTTCTTTTCTTAAAGACTCATTCTGGGCTTTGTTTTTCTTCCTCAGCCTCTCTATTTCTTCAAGTTCACTTACCAGTTCTCCTTCAAGATCTACTTCTCCCTCTTCATCATCAGAATTAATAGCCTCAACTTGCATATTTTCTATGGCCATCAACATAAATTCTTTAGGGCTCTCATCATCTCTTTCCTCATTTGAGGATTGGCTAGGTTCACTTTCCAAGGAGCTCTCTTCTTGAACATAAAAACCCTTCTTCTTAGCCTTCTTTCTATCCTTTTTAACTTTCTTGAATCTTTCTTTAGGATCATAATCTTTATTCTTCTTTTTGGAACACTTTGATGCATAGTGACCAACTTTTCCACAATTAAAACACTTAAAGGGTAGCTTACCTTTATACTTGCCTAATCCTCGCTTGAGCTTCCTCACAAAGTTGGCTTCTTCTTCATCTGATTCACAACATGAGTAATCATGCTCTTATTTGCACTTATTTTCTTCTTTGAAGGTTGATTCTTTGGCTACATACTTGCATTTAGAAATCCTTATCTCATAGGAAGTGACTATACCAAGTAATTGATCTAGAGTGAGAGTTCAGATTGGTCATTTTTTCAATGGTTGACACCTTGGGATTAAACCCCTCAGGAAGATATCTTAGCACCTTTTCAACTACTATAACTTCATCTAGCTTCTCATCAAGCCCTCTTATGGTGTTCACAACTTCATCAACTCTTAAAAAGTACTTTGAAATATCTTAATCACCATGCATACTGAAGGAATCAAATTGCCTCCTATACTCATGGAGTTTAAATTTATTTACCTTTCTGTCTCCTTTGTAGCAGCTGCTCATCTTGTCCCAAATAGCTTTGTCATATGTGTAGTCCATTACTTTGACAAGCTCCAGTTCAGGTAGGCTAGAAAGCAGGGAATTCATGGCTTTAGCATTGCATGTGAACTCCTTTTCTTGATCTTTCGTAATCACTGTTGGATCCCTCACATAAGCTCCATGTGATTAAATGTAGGTATTCATCCTTACTTTCCAAGACACATAGTTTGTTCCATTGAACATAGGTGCCCTGTTGGTAAATCCTCCTTCCTGTTTCACCATGGTACTTGATATTTCTTCCAGTTGTTAAACTGATCTGAAGTAACCAGGCTCTGATACCAATTGTTGGAAACAGGGACAATACTAAGAGGGAGGGGGGGAGGTGAATCAATATTGTAGGAATTTAACAGTTTATAGAACTTTCTTTCACTTGTGCAATGAAATTAAGTAGTTCAACAACTAATCGAAATAATCATGAAAAGAGACAATATCATCAATCTCAATGGAACCCACAAAGAACAAATAAATTCTTAAAAACTTCTCTTTAATTGCTTCACAAGGCAAGCTCCAACTTGTCGTTACAATTCTCTGGCTACAACTAGCAGGAAGCTTCAACCCCCTAATTTATCAGCTACAATTGAAAGGAGCTAAAACCGCTAACTATTTACTAGTGACCCATTGGAAGGAGCACCAACCCCTAATTTGCAAGCTACAACTTGCTTGACACTCATTGGTTCATCTTTCATCCATTTTCGTATTAGAGCCATGAATCCCACCTCAGTTTACAAATAAAACGATTTTCTCCTTGATCACCAATACCTTCAACAATCTCTGATCACTGAAAACACTAGCAACTTCACCTCAACTTGCTTATAAGAACTCTCTTATAAACTGCTTGCTCAAGCCTTCTTATAAAGAATTTATACTTGATAATTTTGGCATGACGGTTTAGTTAATATTGCATTGGATCTTTGCATGTGCCTTTAATTTTTTCCTCTGTCCTATTTTTTCTCCAAGTTATCCAACTTTGTTATGCTAATTTCAGTTATTCTTAGCATTGTAGCCTTTTAACAAAGCTTTTATATTTTTGGTAGACTGTTAACTAAGCCTTAACAACCACTGTCAACTCATCCATTATTTCTTGTTCCTAATGCACTTTACCACAAGCCCAAATCCTTTTTAATATGTCACTTCCAAATCGCGCTGCCAAAATTAGCTCACGGCATTTTTGTTTTATTAATTTTTTTTTCTACCAAATCTTCCAATTCCATGGAATTTGGCCTTTAGCCTCCTTCATTTTGGCCCTTTCTTCTTTTTTCCATACTTCCTATGACCGCTAACTATTATTTTTAGGCACTAAGCTGCTCTAGGATGTTTGGGACCGAATTCCTTTATTATTTTCTCCGCGCCCTTGGTCTTATTTCAACACGAAATGACAAAATGCCAAAGCTTACATGTGAAGCCCTTTTACCCGATGCTTCAACTATGATTTGTTAATAATCCTCCGGGCTTGTGACTCCAGGATGACCTGTCGCCCTCTGATATACTGCCACTTCCAACCTGTCTGTCCTTTGTGTTCTGATGCCTTTTCTTCCGATTTTTTTTTTAACTATGAGAATAACCTCTTTGCGGTACTCTCCTTCGGGCCTTGCTGTCATGTGTGGCCCTCCCCGCACCTTATTAATTGGCTTCTGTTGTGTGTTGTCAATCCTACGTGTCCTGACTCTGACTGCTTGACACTTCGATTATTATACTCTCTTAAAATTTCAGGGGTCATACTGTCGGGTTGATGTCATGCTGACGTCATTAGGGACACACGGCGCCTATAGAGTGAAGACACGTGTCATCTAAAAATGACCCACTGGTACCTAAAAATTTCAAATCTGGATGACACATGTCCACCTATGATTGGCCATGTGCTGACATTATGCTTGACCATTTATAAACTTCCACCTGTCCTTTTGTCGGAGAGGAGAAAAAAGGGTCCCCATACCTTGGTTTTGGGAGCAAATCTTGTGTTAAATATTTTGAAGGGTTCCCAATTATTTATTTATTTTTTCTCTAAAATCGTTCGGGTTGACTCTCCTTTTTTGCATGCCTTGTTATCTTCAGGGCTTGCCTCTCTAGGCCGAGCTGTTGGAAATTGGGACCTCTCTGTTATAGACATTTTTGTGCCTTACAGCTATAAGCATGAAATGTCCATAATTCAAGGGATCCAAAGTCCCTAAAGATGTTGTTACAGCTCCTAAAGGAACAAGGTCAACCAATGACAACTTCTCCCAGAAGTTCTCCACCAAAAACCACTCAGAAATAGTCAATTCAGGATCAATTCAGAGGCTCCACTAGCTGCCTGCGTTGAAATGCAGAGACTACACTGGCTAGGTGCACTGCAACGCAGGTGGAAGCACTACCAGGGTGCGCTGAGTGGGAAATGACAAATGGCAAGCTCATTCAACGAGGTCGAAAGACCTTGGAAGCTTCCAGAATCTTCTCCAATGACACTTGCCTCAATGAATTCGACTAGTGATGAGTAAGAGGTTCTCAACCTCCAAGTGGAAGCAAGAATTGACAGAGAGAAGCCACAAGTCAAAACATAAGCTGACTCATCCTCTTTGCTTACATCTATATATGGATCTCTCACCCAGAGATTCAGTAGGCTGGAATTTTGTACTTTGCAGAGAATTGCTGTTGGTTTGAGATTGAGATTAGTACATTGGGTGATTTATGCTTTGTTGGAGGAGAGGAAGGGATTCCTTTGTTGGGAGGTAGATGCTGGATCGGAACTCACTTGGTTGTATCTCCTCTTGGATTTTTTATTATCATATCAATAAACTATTTGAGTTTCTCCTACATGCTGTGTACCAATGATGTTTTGTTATGCTTACATGTTTAGCTTAATCTGATCTTGAGCTTTTTATGAATGTATATCTGTATCTTCGTGTAGTTTCTCTCTCTTGTGATCTTGCAGGAATTCGGTGAAGCTGGGCTGGTGAAGGAGCAAGAAGCTGGGAGCTACTGAAGAGAGGAGTGATTTGGATCGACAAACTAGCGGAAGACACAGGTTAGTTAGATCCTTCTTCCTCATTTACATTTCATAAAGAAGAATACTCAATTAGTTTACCTCGTTTGTTGCTAAGGCACTATCACACCTTAGAGTGGGATAGGGGCATTCCGAATTGGATACTTTTCCCAACAACAAATTGGCGACTCGACTGGGGAAGCGTATCTTGTTAGTTTATTTGTGTTTCTATTGTTGTTCTTCTCATAAACTCAGGAGTGCCGAATCGAAATGCATTTGCCATTTTCAAATGCAAAGTAGAGATCTGTCACTCTAGTCCACTCACTGGGCCTGTTTTTATGATCTGAACAAACTGATCCACAAGTGCTCTAACAGCCCTTTGTGATATATCTTAGTCCTCCTCTAAATCATCTTCCCAATTGTACCTAATTGATAGCTTTTATCCGGCCAAAAACTGTAGATTAAACTGCAAACCGTGACCCAGAACCCAGAGACAATTCTCGTTTCTGCTTCAGCGCAGACTCTGTGAAGAGGTTCTGCATTTCAACGCAGGTCCCGTGAAGGATACCTGCGCTGAAGTTCAGTTTCTCTGTGCTGAGGGTGCGCTAATCAGCCCTTGCCTTGTGCAGCTGTGGTTCCCTGCTTCCTTTTGCTCAGTTTTATCTCTATTTTTTACAGCCTATTATCAGTCAGTGTACCTATTTGAAACCCCTTTTCTTTGCCTCAATTCTGCCTCAGTTGTATAAAGAAATTGTATTTGTTCTTTGTGTATTTGTTACATCATTTGCAGTTTCCCATTACAAAAGTAAACTAGTCATACTGTCGCCCTTAGATCTAGACATGTCGTAAGTGTCGTTTTGATCTTAGGAGTGAGTTTGTTTGCTGTTCACAGTTGATTGAGCTTTTACTTTTGTCGTTTGGTTTGAATTTATGCATTTCTAGTGTCGAAACAAGTAAATCATAAAGTGTCGTAATCGTCTTTTTGATTTTGAAAAAGGAACTTGTTTATGTTTTCACTCGAAATCGAATTCAAATTTGTACAACAGCTTTCTTTTTAGGCATCAATATTAAGAAAGCGAAAACAAATACATGCATATGTGCATTTGCATTTTTATAGTTTGCATGCTTTGATTTAGGAAAAGTGCATTTACAGTGTGCTCTATGCTCTTTGAGAAAAGATTGTGTCTTTCTTTTCCCCTTTGTAGCTAGGATTTTCATTGTTGAAAAGATATAAAAGCTTGCTTATCATCTTTAGACTGCATTTAGGAATTGTATCATACATCTCGTGGTGATCCAAAAAGGCAAACTTCTAAGAAAGATCAACCTAAAATAAATTGAATGAACTTAACAACGCTTTGTAACTTAACGCACAACATAGAGGTCTAGGCTAGAGACGTGTTCCGGCGTCGTAAAACCTGGTGACTGTCGATCTCGCTGATGGTTGGGTGATTCCTCCTGAGAGACGATAGCACCAGTACGGATTGTGCTCCCACGTACCGTCGAGTATATATTGGGAGACGCCTATAGGAATAAGCCTTTATCCTTAGGAATCCGTGTCGGCCGCCCTACTGATCGCAATGCACTGAACACAGCATTCGGGAAGATTGACCGCCCGTACCTTAAAAAGTATTCTGCGGTTTTGCGAAAAGTTTGGCACACCCTCTACCTAGAACTCCAGAGCAGTTCCTTTTGGCCTTTTTCAGACTCTATAATGGAAAAAGTCCATCCGAGCATTTGTCACTTCGGGCTCGTTAAAACATCGAAGGAGACTAGAGTCATCTTTAGCTTTTTCTCGACTCTTTAAAATTGAAAAAGCAAGTTGTGTCTAAGCGTCGTTAAAATTTATTTTAAACGGAACAATCACTCCCTTTTCTTGCGTTGATCTTTAGGTTGAGAAAATGGAGCCCACCAACCAAGGAATTCCCCTTGGTGGAAATCCTAGTCCCTTCTGCTCTTGGGGAGATGTTGGTGCGCCCCATATGGCCACATTGTCGCTTCCAGGACTGACAATTGGCTTGCCGGTCTGGCTCTTCTCAACCAATGTCGTTCAGAACACCGCTATTACTGAACAGTCGAATCAACAGTTAGACCAGTCCAGAGTTGCCCACCAGCCTTCTACTTCCTCTAATTCTTCCTCTCCTCCTTCCTCTTCGCTTGACGGAACTGGTAAAACAAAAAACCAAGTTCCTAAGGAGAAGAAGGAAAAGAAGAAGAAAGAGAAGAAGAAGAAGGAGCCAAAAGCGACTGGGGGAAGAAAAATGTCGTCTGACAAAAATCCACACACAACACTGACTAGGCCTAAATCGCCATGTGTCATATGCAAGGGAGACCACTTCCACAGAGATTGTCCCTGCATCCCTCAGATACTAAGGGACTGGTCTCCCCGTTTGCACAATCCGGTGGCATCAACCTCTGAGAGCCATGTTGAATGCATACTGTCAACTAGCGAAAGTGAAGTCCTTGGACAAAAAGGGAGAGCTAGATCTCCCTGTAGACTGTGCGAAGGCGACCATGCCATCCACCGTTGTCCCTTCTTAGATGAGGCGAAAAGAGTTTTGGATGATCGTCCGGTTTCACCGTTACGACTTCCTCCTGGATATAAAAAACTCTTGCTGAGTCCTTCGTTAGTTGAAAATCCAGCTGGCCCGCTCAAGTGGTCAGCTAAAACACCGGTCATTGAAGATGAACCAGCTGAATCCATACCCGACGAAAGTCAAAAGGTCGAGGCAGCAGTTGACCCGGTCTTGCCTTCAGAGGATTTATCTTCGAATGATACAGTCACTGAAGAGGATAAAGATGACACCATCCAAATTCTCTTCATCAACACAGACTCCGATGAGCACGGGGGCACTCCCCCCATTCCTTTATCGCAGGAAGGAAGTTCGTCAGAGCGATACCCGGCCGTTTACTCGGTCCCACCACCAAGCAACCTAGTTGTCTCCTTCGACTGGAACCAACTAGGCAGACCCCGTTTGCCAGCAAGCATACCATTCAGAATTATCGTCCAAATATACAGAATGGTCATGGCTGGCACCATCATTGATGAAGGGGCATTTGTGAGTATCCTTTCCTCTATTGCTTGGAAAGCGCTTGGTTCGCCAACGCTTTTGCCTGAAATGAGAAATCTGACAGGCTTTGATAAAGGAACCATTCGACCTTTAGGGATCCTCCCCAATGTGCCTATCACATTGAAAGGGAAGACCGTTCAAATGAACGTGATGGTCGTTCAAGGACCCTTGGATTATAACCTACTCCTTGGACGAGACTATATATATTGCATGGAAGCCATCGTCTCCTCACTCTTTAGAGTAACGTGTTTTCCGCACGAAGGAAGAGTGGTCAAGCTCGTGGACCAGCTTTCATTTCCCGGATCACGCATCGCAAATAGTCATATACCATCCCTAAATGGTCTCTTCAGGCAAGAAATGTCTCAACCCACGGTCCTTCCTCCCGATGAGCGCGAGTAATTCGGAGGGATATGACTGGAACCCAGGGGGCATGCATCCTGGTCTGCTTCGGCAGGAAAACTTTGGGTATAGGGTAGGTTTCCGCGAGAGAATATGACTAGTCTGTACCCCGTCCATCTTGGAAGAGGGGTTATTCTAGAATAAGATTCTTTTGTCAAAGTTATGTGTTTGGCGCTCGTTGTCACTCACCTTTGTCTATCTCGGTAGACACCGCCGAAGAAATGTTTTGTTTGAAAGATTAATAGAACAATCTTTGGGTAACCTGAAAGAGGTAGGCCTTTCCTGGTAGAACAAATGTTTTATCTGCAAATTGAGGGGTAACCTTGAAACCATACTTTATACCTGGGGGCATGCAAACCTCTTGGAGTGCAAGCAAGGAGCGGCTATTTATTTTTTAAATTTATAGGTCCTCCCTTTAAACCCGTAGGTCTAACCCTTTAAACTCGTAGAATTAGTCGTTTCCGAACTTGCATAACGAAAGGATGCGGGGCATAGCTTTGGTAAGGCGCAAGCTCCATAAAAAATGGCATCTTACATGAGACATTCTTATCATATGACTGGATTATCGAGCAGTTTTAGCACATAGTTCATGCTCGTTAAAAAATAAACATAAGATCGAGCAAGTGTTTCAACCCGCGTTCAAGCTCTTTAAAAAATGAACTATCCTCCGGTAAATAACCACCGTGAATGTAACATTGTCAGCCATTAAAGCCTTAGTCGTGTTTGCACCGTCACCTCCACTTTTCCATTGGCCGATCATTCACCTCCATATGATTGTTTACCCATTTTGAGGAACAGCTGCGAAGAGTGATTTCACTAGCCATCCTTGTGACACTGCCGTGATTGGAAAATTCCAATCCTTATCTGGAATCAGCTGCTACCCGTTTTATCACTCGATCCTCAAAAGACGAGTCTTCTTTAAGCTCTTTTCATCTGACTTGTAAAATATGAAAAGATTGCCGAGTTTTGGCCTTCCAGCTCGTTAAAGCGACCGGAAGTTCTATCCCTCCTCTAGATTTTAATCTTTTTGGACCTGAGGGATTATTGCACAAAAAGATCGAGCGCTTGTTTTGTTCGGCTCGTTAAAACTATCGAAAACTCATCCCTTCTGTATTGTTTTATACTTTTTCGGACTTAAGGGATTAGATGACGAAAAAGGACTTTCGGAGTTGACTTTACGTACCTTTTCAGACTCTCTAAAAATGAAAAGGACCGAGTTATCTTTGTCGTTAGACTCGTTAAAAACATTAAATAGCGACAAACTTGTCTTTAGACGAGAACGAGTTTCACTATCGTAGGCTCGTTAAAACATAGCGATGGGTTTGCCCAAAGGGAAAATTATACAACAAGCATATGTTATCCTCCTCAAGCTTGACAAAAATAAAGAGGTACTGGTCAGCAATGACTGGGGAAAAATTGGGAAGAAACTCAAAGAACTTTATTGGTAGCAAGTCGCTCTTGAACATGACACTTCCACTCCGTGCCTGAGTCGGGTTGGGTTGTTTCATTCACTGGTCACATCACCATGGTCTCGCCATACCATCCACCTTTGGGGTAAATGCTACCAATCCATCACACAAGTGTCGCCGATATGTTCAAGAGAAGTCATCCAGAGAAGTCATCCGTGTCCCATCCACTACCATACATTATCCTTCATTCTTTCATGACCGCCAACCTGAACCATATATCATCAGATCATTTTCACCTCCATCAAAATCATTTGCTCCGTTCCATGCAACTGATGTGGGATACATTAAGGCCCTCCTTTGACGGATCACTTCTTGTCGACATCAACTCATTATCCAAGAAGTTGATCTAGGGACACCCCCTTCAGTACTTTGAAGCTTGCATGCCTCAATGGCAAGTTTCTCACTTCCAGCGACAGGTATACATCAATGACCTTCGACCGAAAGATTTTGCGTGGTGTTCGACGCCAAGTCCTTTATTCACACCACGTGAATTGTACTGCAATACCTTGAGGGTCATTATCATTATCGGTGATTCCTCTCGCACTTGTTAACGGTTTACATCATTGACCGGTAATCAAGCGATGTCTTTCCATGTTCGACTTCAGAACATTTCTCACATGGATCGACTTGTACTTAGAGTGAAGATCGAACGAGTTTGAAGACCCCGGATCTAGTTTCATCCATCCGGGCTGCGATATATATTCAGGAAAAATAAAGACATTGACATGTACAACATTGCAGCACAGACAATCATCCTACCAAAGGATGATGGTTTCAGCAAGATCATCAGTCTATCATCAGACAATTGTGTGTCCTATGTACATAAAAATGAATTTATAAAGCTGATCATGGGAATGCCCGCCTCAGCTCGATCATGAAAACAGTATGAAAAATAATGTATTGTATTGTATCTCATTACAGGTCTCCTCCCAGCATTGAATGAACTTCGGATCCTCCTAATAAAGCATTTCACACGATAAACGGCCTCATACTTTAGGGGGCAACTGTTATAGACATTTTTGTGCCTTACAGCTATAAGCATGAAATGTCCATAATTCAAGGGATCCAAAGTCCCTAAAGATGTTGTTACAGCTCCTAAAGGAACAAGGTCAACCAATGACAGCTTCTCCCAGAAGTTCTCCACCAAAAACCACTCAGAAATAGTCAATTCAGGATAAATTCAGAGGCTCCACTAGCTGCCTGCGTTGAAATGCAGAGACTACACTGGCTAGGTGCACTGCAACGCAGGTGGAAGCACTACCAGGGTGCGCTGAGCGGGAAATGACAAATGGCAAGCTCATTCAATGAGGTGGAAAGACCCTGGAAGCTTCCAGAATCTTCTCCAATGACACTTGCCTCAATGAATTCGACTAGTGATGAGTAAGAGGTTCTCAACCTCCAAGTGGAAGCAAGAACTGACAGAGAGAAGCCACAAGTCAAAACATAAGCTGACTCATCCTCTTTGCTTACATCTATATATGGATCTCTCACCCAGAGATTCAGGAGGCTAGAATTTTGTACTTTGCAGAGAATTGCTGTTGGTTTGAGATGTAGATTAGTACATTGGGTGATTTATGCTTTGTTGGAGGAGAGGAAAGGATTCCTTTGCTGGGAGGTAGATGCTGGATCAGAACTCACTTGGTTGTATCTCCTCTTGGACTTTATTATCATATCAATAAACTATTTGAGTTTCTCCTACATGCTGTGTACCAATGATGTTTTGTTATGCTTACATGTTTAGCTTAATCTGATCTTGAGCTTTTTATGAATGTATATCTATATCTTCGTGTAGTTTCTCTCTCTTGTGATCTTGCAGGAATTCGGTGAAGCTGGGCCGGTGAAGGAGCAAGAAGCTGGGAGCTACTGAAGAGAGGAGTGATTTGGATCGACAAACTAGCGGAAGACATAGGTTAGTTAGATCCTTCTTCCTCATTTACATTTCATAAAGAAGAATACTCAATTAGTTTACCTCGTTTGTTGCTAAGGCACTATCACACCTTAGAGTGGGATAGGGGCATTCCGAATTGGATACTTTTCCCAACAACACTCTCGCTCAACTCTCATCGGTTCCCGCTCTGCCACCATGGAACGACATGCTTGTCTCCTAACGCATTCACTTTGTGTGCCTTAATGTTGTGACGAGGTTACCACCAAGCATCCTCCGTCTGGCTAGGCTGCTAGGTGGGATCCACCTTGACTAATTCTTTGTTGCTTCGTGTGCTCCATGTCTGTCTACTCGGTTACATCCCGACGCTTGAATTTGTGTTCCCTTTGCAAATCTCTTGGGTAACTCCACTGGGACGACGTCATCCCACTCAATTGTTTGAGCGCTATATTAAATCAATTCCCCCCGGGTTATATAGACAGGATGACTGTGGAGTGGGATCCTCCTGTCAGCTAATGGGAAGCCTCTTCGTTGCTGCGTTGTCGCGCCAAGTCAACCCGGTTCTTGTTTTTTATTGCTTTGCTAACATTGCTGCTAGGTTTGGATGCTTTGCTAAACTTAATTGTTCACCAAAAGGGGTCTTTAAGCCATTTTATCTCTAATTTTTTTGACTTGAGGGTCCACAAATTTTACTGGCTCCATCTTTTAAACCAGGTGGGCATTTTCAAACTTTTGCATACCACTGGAAATATTTTCCATGACTCAAATAATAGGCTGGTTTCTATCTGCATTTGAGATGATCCACTACACAAGAACTAGCTCCAATGTATCTGCACCATTTCTGCAACCATGTTGATCCTCAACTTTCTTCTTGTGTTGGGATCCTGATCTCTAGATTCCTTCTTTGACACCTCTGCCATGTGTTTAAATCAATGAAAACATATTTCCAATAGTAATGTTTAGCCTTTATGTAACTTAAAGGAGATCCTTTTTCTCACCTTAGCAACAAAGTTCTCTAAGAGAGAGAGAGAGATAGAAAGAGAGATAGATAGAGAGAGAGAGCTCATTGTTAGACACTTCTTCTCAGTGTCTTATAAAGGCCTTTTTTCCTTACCATTGGTAATAGTAATATACTTGACTTATTTTTTATATTTCTTTTGTTTCGTGTTGATTTATTCATTTTCATTTAGGATGTGAGTTGCTAACTTACTAATTGTTTTATCTATCTTATTCAAGATATGAGTAATGTTTATCCTTTCCATAACTTAAAGGAGATCCTTTTTCTCACCTTATGATCCAGGTGGATATTGGTGGCCACCGTCTATTCAACTTGGACCCCCACTGTTTCTTTTCAGTTTCCTTGATTGTAGTACAACTTACTATTTTTAGCAATTTTTCGGGTCCTAAACTTCCGAAGCCGTTTTAAGGGCCTAAAGGACCTTTTTCCGAGAAAACAAAGAGAACATAAAGGTGCAAAACTAGCTCATTAGTTTGTTTTTGGGCTCCTCTTGGAGATCTTAGAAATGAGGTATTATGATAGTTAAACATAGATCATATGAAAAAGTTGATCTTCGAAATGACCCCGTGAAGTTGATGTTCCAACTAACCCCAACGGGGCCCACAAGATTTTGGCGCTTCATCTCCCAGGGTTAGGTTTTTGGATGTTTAAGGTTTCCCATTGTTTCTTAATGATAAAAAGGCCACCGAGCCTCATTGTAACACAATTCATAGGCATGTAGCTGTCACATCTCTTCTCAAAGATAAACTACCACTGCCCATGTTGGTTTATTTCCATTCTGCTTGTAATCATCTTTTAGTTCTTTGATATTAATGAAATGAAGATTTATTTATGTTGCATCTCTGTGCTTATGTTTATATCTGCATTTTGTTGCATTCCCGCATAAGTTCGGATCAGTGGTATCAAAGCAGTATATTCTTTCTTTTTTCTTTGCATGTCCCTAATGAGGTTAGGGTATAAGGAGTTAGGGCTTGAACTAGTTGAACCTTTACAAGGCCAACCTCACAAACCCCGATGACCTCCCATGATGGAATAAAAGAAAGATGAGGGAGTAGGAGATCCTTTCAAAATATTGCTTGAGGAAAATCTTGAGCGACAAAGGAATGCGATGATGGATAACTTTGACCAGATCCTCCAGAAACTACCCATAGGCAACACATCTTCATCCAACAGCCACTCTGGAGGTGCCACTCCTTTTAAGGTACAAGTCAAATTTGAAATTCCCATATTTGAAGGCCATATAGATGTAGATGCCGTAGATATATGGTTAAATATGTTGGAAGGATATTTTTCATTTCATGACATTTTCAATTGGGAAAATATTACTTTTGCACTCCTCAAAGCTGCCCCCCATCTCAAGGACTGGTGGGAAACCTACTGTGAACAAAAGGATGAGAGGGAACCTTGACTGTTTTCAGCTAAACCCACTTAGAATTCTTTCTGAGACGCGATCAAAGAACAATATTACCTTGTCAAGGGTTATGAAGATAAATATATAAAGTGGACCACGCTACGGCAGGGAAGGGACCAAGATGTGTTGGAGTTCACAAATATTTTTCATACCCTTTGCACGAAGTTGCGTATCAAGGATTTTGAGCGAAATTTGGTACTCAAGTACCGTGACTCTCTACACAAGTAAATCAAGTACGAGATGGAGTTCCTTGACATATCCTCACTTGGCGTTGCTTATCGATACACTGTCAAGATTGAGAAAAAAATTAAACAGAAGAAGCGAGACTTTGGATATGTGACTCTAAAGTAAGGGAAAGGTGCCCCAAAATTGTAGAACAAAGGACAATGGCAAGACGTGGCAACCTAGGACACCTCGTCGAAGCCACAAGAAAACAAAAACACCATGAAGACAAAGAAGGACACAGGGAAATGGTGTGAGTTCCATAAGATCTCCACTCAAAACACAAGTGAGTGTCAATCCAAGCAGTCTCTAGTGGCCTAGTTGAAGGCTTCCGAATTAGACGCATTTTACGACTCTAAGTTAGAAACCGACAAGGGGAATGAGAAAGGGAGACATATTATTGATGTGGAGCTGAGTGCCACTGTTGCCACCACTAAGATCCAAAAGATTTTGCCCGAATGTCCAGAGGAGGGGGAACGAATCTTCCAATTGCATATGTGGGTGAAGGTTCTCCTTTACAGTTCATTGTCAATAAAAAAAGCTAAAATAAACTCATTTCAACAGAGATCATGAAGTGGTTAGGCCTACCAAACAAACCACACCTGCAACTGTACATCGTTGGTTGGCTTCACCAAGGACGAGATCTCCGCATCAGCTAGCAGTGCCGCCTTCCTTACAACATCAAGCCCTTCACATATGAGGTGTTGTGTGATGTTTCTCCTCTTGAAGTTTGTGATGTATTATTAGGCCAACCATACTTGTGAATGATTCATGATGTGTATGAGTCTAGGCCTCGCATTATTATTATTTCTTTGGGAAATAAGTTATACATGATACCAAAGGTGGCATCACCTCCCGCCATCTCTTTGATCTCTACGAATCAATGCAGTAAGATAATTTTCCAGACTGGGAAATTTGTCTTCCTTATCATTCTCCCTCATGGAAAGAAGAAGACTATGGCCACATCCACATCCTCCCTATAGGGATCCCCTGCACAACAACAACAAATGGACAAGGTTGTGGAAGAGTACAGGGACACATTCACCTCACCCACAGGGGTACCCCTGCACTGTCAAGTCAAGCACTCCATCAATCTGACCCCGGGCACACCACTACCTAATAGAACAATATATTGATGCTCCGTTATGGAGAAAGATGAAAATAAGAGGTAGATTTAGGCGCTGTTGCAGAAAGGGCACGTAAGGCCAAGTTCATCACGCTATGGGAGCCCGATCATGTTGGTACGAAAGAAAGACGACACGTGGAGAATTTGTATTGATTATTGGGCGCTGAATAAGATCACTATCTAGAATAGGTATCTAATCCCACATATTGATGACCTTATGGACCAACTATAGGGGGACAAATATTTCAACAAGATTGAATTGAATTCCAGTTATCACCAGGTACCAATTCAACCCTCTGATGTGTGGAAGACTGCCTTCAAATCCAAGGAGGGCCTTTTCGAATGGATGGTCATGCCTTTCAGGTTGATGAATGCCCTTGAAACCTTCATGTGGATGATGGAAGACATCTTGCATCCCTTCACCAACTCGTACATGTACCTGGACGACATCTAGATATTCAGTTGGAGTTGGGAAGAGCACATACACCATCCATGATAGGTCCTCCAAACCTTACGACAACACAAATTGTGTGCCAATTTGGAGAAATGCACTTTTGGTATGTCCCATGTTCAATATCTAGGGTACAACATTGATGAGTGGGGTGTGCATGTAGACCCAGCGAAGATACAAGTTATTCGGGATTCACCATCCCCAACCACTCTAACAAAGCTCCACAACTTTCTGGGTCTTGCCAATTTCTATCGTAGGTTCACGTTGGGATTCTCTCATATCAATTTCCCTTTGAGTCAAGTCACCAAGGGCAGAGTGAAAGAAAAGTTATTTTGTTCTGAATCCCAACAAAAGGCGTTTGTTGAGATGAAGCATCACCTTTGCTGTGCACGAGTGCTTACATTACCAAAACTGTAACAACCATTTGAAATTGAGACAAACGCCTCCGACTATGCTATTGGTGCAGTTCTTACCCAACAGGGGAATCTGGTGGCATATCACAGTGAGACACTTTCAGATACAGTCATAAAGTATCCCACTTATGAAAAAGAGATGTATTCTATTTTGCAGGCCTTCTAATAATCAAAGCATTACATTCTAAGGAAGGAAACATTCATCGACATAGAACACCGACCCCTATAGTTCATACATACACAAGGGAAGTTGAAGAACAATAGCCATCGGAAATGGTCCACATATCTACAACAACTCCATATGAACATCAAGTAAAGAATGGAAATGCCAATAATGTTGCATACTATCTCAGCCAACCACCGGTTATGGTGTTGACTACTGTGCCCGACTCTTATGGACACAAGACTTCATGGTGGCCACATATTTACAAGAGCAATCCAAAATTCTACAACACATACCAGATTCTCCTAGAAGGGAAGCAAGTTCCATATTTTCACCTCCAGGGTGCACTGTTATGCCACCTGGGACACCTCTGTGTTCCTGCAGGCGAGCGTGCCATGATGATTTTGGGGGCGCACTACATTTGGGTTGCTGGAAATTTCGGAGTAGAGAAAATAGTGGAAGTGCTGTAGAAGTATTTGTATTGGCCAAACCTTCGATATGATGTTGGGAAGTACATCAAATCCTACACTTCCTGTGCCATTTTCCAAATCGACAATTAAGAAGCAAGGCCTAGATAATCCCCTACCTACTCCTAGTCAGCCTTGGGAATCCATCTCCATGGATTTCGTGTTGGGTCTTCCTTCTACTAAGCATGGCAATGACTTTGTGTTCATGGTCGTCGACAAATTCTCTAAGATGGCCATTCTGGTGCCCTGCAAGAAGAGTTTCATAGTAGAAGGCACTGCTAAGCTATTCTTTGAACAAGTGTGGTACATTTTGGGATCCCCCAATCCATTATCTCAGATCGGGACAAAAGTTTACTGACTACATTTTGTTCAAGCCTCTGGTAATGATGGATACCAATGTCACTAAGTTCACGACTTTCCATCCCCAAATTGATGGCTAAATAGAGGTCATAAACAAGATGATAGTGCACATTTTGTGCATGTAAAACTCGAAGCATACATGCACAGGGGTAAAGCTACTATAGAGCTCTCCAATAAAGCTACTATAGAGCTCTCCATAGCTCAACTGGCCATAGTCCCTTTCAAGTTGGGTTAGGATTCTAGCCACTATGTCCCACTGATGTGGCCATACCATTTGCAACTAACACAAATTCGGATCATGTCAAAGCTAACCAAGCTAACATCTTCATGGAGCACATTCAACACATCCTCCAGTAGGTCCATGTCATATTGGATAAAGCCAATGCTAAGTACAAGCAGTGTCATGATCAACATTGAGTGCCACAAAATTTCTAGGGGTGCGATAATGTTTGGTTACATTTGCAGAAGGAGCGCCGCACTGGGCCCCACTGCAAGATTCACCCTCTTTGATATGGGTTTTACACCATCACCAAGGCTATAGGGGATAACACCTTCAATCTCAACATTCCACCATTCCTTGGCCTGCACCCAATATTCAATGTGGACTGATTGCGACCATACTTTCCCCCATTGTTGGATACATCCAACGTTGCTGAGCAACTGACACCAATAGAGATCAACCCAAGCTGCATCGAGCACACCACACATGTTAGTATCATGGACACATATATCAAGAACACTCACCAGAAGAGGATCCAACTATATCAAGTTGTCAAAGTAGGTCAAATCCTTCACCAAGGCAAGTGGCTCACCAAAGACCAAGTTTAGCAGAAGTTTTCCCATCTCATGGAGGCACTCAACGCAATGGGGACCATTACTTCCCGAGGGGGGAGGATTGATGTAGGTGGAAATTGGTGGCCACCGGCCTATTCCACTTGGACCTCCATTTCTTTTTAGTTTCCTTGATTGTAGTACAACTTACTATTTTTAGCTGTTTTTTAGGTCCTAAACTTCTAGAGCCATTTTGAGGGCCTAAAAGATGTTTTTTGGGAAAAGAGAGAGACCATAAAAGTGAAAAACCATTTTAGTGTTTTTTTTTGCCTCCTCTTGGACATATTTGAAACGAGGTATTATTATAGTAAAAAAAATATTGTATGCCAAATTTACGACCCTGGGAAGTTGACGTTCCAACTAACCCCAATGGGGCCCACAAGCTTTTGGTGCTTCATCTCCTAGGGTTAGGGTTTTGGATGTTTATGGTTTCCCATTGTTTCTAAATGATAAAAAGCCACTGAGCCTCATTGTAACATAGTTTAGAGGCATGTAGCTACCACATCTCTTCTCAAAGATAAGTTACCATCGCCTGTGCTAGTTTATTTCCGTTCTGCTTGTAAGCACCTTTCAGTTCTTTGATATTAATGAAATGAAGATTTATTTTTTCTGCGTCTCTGTGTTTATGTCTATATATATATTTTGTTGCATTCCTGCATTAGTCTGGATCAATGGTATCAAAGCGGTTTTCTCTTTCTCTATTTTTCTTTTCATGTCCCCTACGAGGTCAGGGTATAAGGAGTTAGGGCTTGAACTAGTTGAACCTTTGTAAGACCAGCCTTGCAAACCCCGACGACCTCCCATGGCAGAAGAAAAGAAAGATGAGGGAGCATGAGATCCTTTCAAAATATTACTCGAGGAAGCCCTCGAGCGATAGAGGAATGCAATAATGGATAACTTTTCCCACATCCTTCAGTGGCTACCCATAGGCGACACATTTTCGTCCAAAAACCACTCTGGAAGCACCACTCCTTTTAAGGTACAAGTCAACTTTGACATTCCCATATTTTAAAGCCAAATAGATGCAGATGTCATAGATAGATGGTTAAATCTATTGGAAGGATACTTTTTGGCTCATGACTTTTCAAATCTGGAAAATATTACTTTTTCACTCCTTAAAGTGGTCCCCATGTTAAGGACTGGTGGGAAACCTACTGTGAACAAAAGGATGAGAGGGAACCCTCCCTGTTTTCAGCTGCACCCACTTGGAATTATTTCCGAGACACCATCAAGGAACAATATTACCTTGTCAGGAGCTATGAAGATAAATATATAAAGTGGACCACGCTGTGGCAGGGAAGGGACCAAGATGTGCTAGAGTTCACAAATATTTTTCATACCCTTCGCACGAAGTTGGGTATCAAGGATTCTGAGCGACATATGGTACTCAAGTACCATGGCTGTCTACACAAGTACATCCATGATGAGATGGAGTTACTTGAAATCTCCTCACTTGGCACCACTTATCGATATGCTATCAAGATTGAGCCGAAATTTAAATAGAAGAAGTGAGACTTTGGATTTGCAAATCTGAAGCAAGGGAAAGGCACCCCCAATCTATAGGAAAAAGGACAAAGGCAAGGTGGGGTGTGTTGAGCTCCAAAACTTCCCATTCCTTAGCAACTTTTCTCATCCATTCTTCTTTGTTTTTCCATGAAAAATGCATCCTTACCATCAATAACCATTATACATTGCCTCAAGGAGAACATTTTAGTGATTTACATGTTATACTTTTATGTTTGCTGTTTGAATAAGTTTTTGTCTTTTAGCTACGGAATGCAGCCACATTCTGCAGCTAATCGGCTGTTCCGCAGCTACTTCCACGCTTTTACAAGTTCCAGGTGTCAAGAGGGAAAAATGACTACATGGGTAGCTTGGAAAACATCAGGGCATGGATCGTGTCCTATTCACCTGGCCCAGGTCGACAAGGAAGACTCCGGTCAAAGGGAAGTCAAACATAGAAACCTAAGGCAAACAAGACTCTGTTTTGTACATGTTTCTCAGTGATGGGATCCGAAGTAGTTTCCTGAGGCCACGGACTTCATCAGCCACTTGTGCAAACTGAATCCAACAACCATTACCTTAGATTTATGTCTCCAGCAACTAAGGAAGAGGATTCCGTGTACCTGTCTGCCTACGTGTTTTGCTGTAGCTTATTTTTCTCCTTAAAACAATTGTATAATTTCTCTATAAATACCTATGTGAAGAATGCAGAACCAGTTTGATTTTGCTCATGTGTTAAGTTCAGATTACCGCTTTGTAATTTTGAGAACTCATTCTCTGTTTTTAATATGAAGACTGTGTGTTTCATGGATACCTGAAAGCGTTTGTTGGAGTGTTGATTAAGTACATTTAACCTCAGCAGTTGTAGAGGGCCCCTGCGCTGGCTAAGGTTACATTTCATTTTTGTTTTGTCTTTCATAGTTGAACTGTAAATTCACTGTGTTTTTCCATGATGTTTATAACCATTTTCTAACTTTGTTCATAATGCAGTTTTTGTCATCTTCTTACTAACGCAGAATAGTTTTATTTTAGTACAGTATAGTTCTTTTGTTCATTTCTTTTTAGTTTCTTATCAGTAGCTTTAAGTTGAGTTTAGTAGTGTAGAGTAATTTATTTCATTCGCTGTTCTTTAGTCTTTAAGTTTTTAGTTAAAACTGATCAATGCCATTTCTGTCTTGTCATTTTATTATTAGTTTAGTGACTCATATTGTAAGTGAATGTTTCTAAAAATCCCTTCTGGTTGATGGTTCATCTTAAACCAAGTGGTTGGATATTTCATTTATGTAATGAGTCTTCTCCTGCATTTTTGTAGTTACTTTCTATTAGAATGATGAAGTACAAAATTCCTCAAAATGTTATCACAAGGAGGTTGTTCTCCCAAAATTGTGTAGCAGAGTAACAAATCACTTCATCTAGTTTCCATAGTATATTAGTTGCAATTTCATTTTCAGTCTTAGCATTTCATTTAGCTTTGTTACAATTTCATTTTCAGTTTTTCATTAAGTTTTGATTCTAAAATAGACTAATCAGTAGTTGTAATCTCACTTTCAGTATTTCATTTCAGTTTTGTTTTCATAATAGATAGTTGCAATTTCACTTTTAAGTCCTTTTAGTTCATGATTTGGAACAATAATAAGAGTAGGAATAGAAACTCTGTTTTCATTTTCTTGGTTAAACTTTACTTCCAAATCTGGCTTAAAGCACTTTTAGTCCTCATTTCATTTCACTAGCTTCTTAGCAGCAATAGATTTAAGATTTTTTTAAGTACATTGCAAAACATTAGGAATTAAAGGATCAAACCCCCAAAACAACATAAAAATAAAAAACAGTGAGATAAGAAGGGCCATCTAGCACATATAGTGCACTACACTTCATCAATTTACGATACTCGGATTGATAATTTATGTAGAGCAATTTAGGACACTAAATTGACCAAAGAGGGTGACCCAGGACAACCTGCCAAATCTGTAAGAAAAGGAAAAACCCATGAAGACAAAGAAACACACGACGAAATGGTGTTAATTCCATAAGAGCCCCACTCACAACACAAGTGAGTGTTGAGCTAAGCAATCAGTAGTGGCCAAGTTGAAGGCTTCTGAATCAGATGCATGTTCCAACTCTGAGTTGGAAACTGATAAGGGGAATGACAATGGGAAGAAAATTATTAATGCAGAGCCTAGTGCCACCATTTCCACCACCAAGATCCAGAAGATTGAGCCTAAAGATCCAGAGGAGGGGGAAAGAATATTCCACTCGTAAATGTGGGTGACGGGTTCTCTGCTACAGTTTATTGTCGACAACAGAAGCTAAAAGAACCTCATTTAAACAGAGTTTGTGAAGTGGTTGGACCTACCAATTACAACACATCCTCATCTTTACACCATCAGATGGATTCACTAAGGACGAGATCTCTGTGTAATCCAGTAGTGTCGTCTTCCCTACAGCATCAAGCCCTTCATAGATGAGGTACTGCATGATGTTGCTCTTCTCAAATTTTATGATGTATTATTAGGCCAATCGTACTTATGGAGGCATCATGATTTTTATGAGTCTAGGCCTCACATTGTTATTATTTTCTGGGAAATAAGTTATACAGGATATCGAAGGTAGCATCACCTACCGCCATCCCTTTGCCCTCTACAAAGCAATGCAGTAAGATCATTTACCATATTGGGAAATTTGTTTTCCTTATGATTCACCCTCAAGGAAAGAAAAAGAATGTGGCCACATCCCCAGCCTCCAGAAAAGGCTCCTCCGCATGGCAACAACAGAGGGACAAGGTCGTGGAAGAGTATAGGGACATCTTCACCTCACCCCAGGGGTACCCTTGCACTGTTAGGTCAAGCACTCCATCGATCTAACCCTGAGAACATCACTATCCAATGGAATAATATACTAACACTCTATTATGGAGAATGATGAAATGAAGAGGTAGATTCAGGAGCTATTGCAGAAAGGGCACATCAGGCCAAGTTTGTCACCCCATGGGAGCCTGATCATGTTGGTACAAAAGAAAGACGACACATGGAGACTCTGTGTTGACTATCAGGTGCGAAATATGATTATTGTTCAGAATATGTATCCAATCCCACAGATTTATGACCTTTTGGACTAGCTCAAGGGGGGCAAATAATTCAGCAAGATTGACATGAAGTTTGGTTATGACAATGTACTAATTGAACCCTATGATGTGTGGAAGACCGCCTTCAAATCAAATGAGGGCCTTTTCGAATGGTTTTTCATTCCTTTCAGGTTGACGAATGCCCCCTCAACCTTCATGTAGCTGATGGACGACATCTTTCATCCCTTCACCAACTCGTTCCTGGTAGTGTACTTGGATGACATCTTGATCTTCAGTTGGAGTTGCGAAGAGAACATATACCATATTGGATAGTTCCTCCAAACCCTACGACAACACAAATTGTGTGCCAATTTGGAGAAATTCGCTTTTGGTATGACTCAGGTTCAATATCTTGGGTACATCATTAATGAGAGGGATGTGCATGTGGACCCAACCAAGATATAATTTATTTGGGATTGGCCAGCCCGAAGCACTCTAACAAAGCTTCGCAGCTTTTTGGGTCTTGCCAATTTCTATCGTAGGTTCATGTTGGGATTCTCTCATATCACTTGGGCTTTGAGTCAAATCACTAAATGCGGAGCGAAAACAATTTTATTTTGGTATGAATCCCAACAAAATGAATTCATCGAGTTTAAGCATCACTTATGCTCTGCACCAGTGCTCACATTACCAGACTTGTAAAAATCATTTGAAATTGAGACAGATGCCTCTGATTATGCTATTGGTGCGGTTCTTATCTAGCAGGGGAATCTGGTGGCATATCATAGTGACACACTTTTAGATACAGTCCAAAAGTATCCTACTTATGAAAAAGAGATGTATTCTATTGTGCAGGCCTACCGAAAATGGAAGCATACATTCTAGGGAAGGAAACGGTTGTCCACACAGACCATCGACCCCTGTAGTTCATGCATACACAAGGAAATTTGCAGAACGATTGCCATAAAAAATGGTCCACATATCTGCAACAGTTCCATTTGAACATCAAGTACAAGAAGGGAAACACCAATAATGCTGTAGAATGTCTCAGCTAACCACTGGTTATGGCACTGACCACTGTGCTCGACTCTTTTGGAAACGAGATTTTTGGGTGGTTGCATCTTTACAAGAGTGATCCAAAATTCCACAACACATACCAGATGCTACTGGAAGGAAAGAAAGTTCTATATTTTCATCGCCAGGGCACACTGTTATGCCACCTAGGGCACCTCCATGTTCCTGCAAGCGAGCGTGCCAAGATGATTTGGGAGGCACACTACAGTTGGGTAGCTAGACATTTCAAAGTAGAGAAAACTATGGCAGTGATGCAAAAGTATTTTTATTGGATGAACCTTCGACAGGATGTTGGGAAGTACATCAAATCTAACACTTCCTGTGCCATTGCCAAACTGACAATCAAGAAGCAAGGCCTATGTTCTCGTCTGCCCACTTCTAGTTGGTCTTGGGAATGTATCTCCATGGATTACATGTCAGGCCTTCCTTCTACTAATCATGGAAATTACTACATGTTTGTGGTTGTCGACAGATTCTCTAAGATGACCATTCTAGTGGCCTGCAAGAAGAGTATCACAACAAAATCCACTGCTAAGCTCTTCTTTGGACATGTGTGGGTACATTTTGGGATCTCACAGTCCATTATATCATATCAGGACAACAAGTTCCTGTGTACATTTTCGTCAAGCCTCTAGTCGATGCTGGATACCAAGCTCACTAAGTCCACGATCTTTTGCCCCCAAACTGATGGCCAAACAGGGGTCGTCACCAAGACGACTATGCACATTTTGTGCATGTACAACTCAAAGCATCCATGCACATGGGATCAAAGCCTCTCCTATGTCCAAAAAATCTACAACACAACTCTCCATAGCTCAATTGGACACAATCCCTTTCAGGTAGGGTTAGGATTCAAACCATTATGTCCCATTGATGTGGCCATAACATTTGTAGCTACTCACACAGATTCAACTCATGTCCAGTCTGAAGCTGACAGGGCTGATAGATTCATTGAGTGCATTTAGAACATCTACTAGTAGGTCCATGACATATTGGATAGATCCAGTGCTAAGTATAAGTAGCGCCATGATAAACATCGGGTGCCACACAAGTTTTAGTGGGCGACAACATTTGGTTAGATTTGCAGAAGGGGTGCCTCATTGGGCCCCACCGCAACCTCAATCCATTCCGATATGGGCCATACACCATCACTAAGGCTGTAGGGGATAATGCCTTCAATATCAACATTCCATTGTTCCTTGGCCTGTACCCAATATTCAATGTGGACCGGTTGCGACCATATTTTCCCCCATTTTTGGACACATACAACGTTGCTGAGCAATTGACACCAACATAGCTTAACCCAAGCTGCATTGAGAAAACCACAAATGACAGGATCATGGAGACACAGATCAAGAAAAATCTCCATCAGAGGATCCAACTATATCGAGTTGTCAAAGCAGACCAAATCCTTCCCCAAGGTTAGTGGCTCACCAAAGACTAAGTTCAGCAGAATTTTCCCCATCTCATGGAGGCACTCAACACAATGGGGACCATTGATTCCTAAGGGGGGAGAATTGGTCCAGGTGGATATTGGTGGCCACCCACCTATTCCACTTGGACCCCCACTATTTCTTTTCAGTTTCTTTGATTGTAGTAAAACATACTATTTTTAGCAGCTTTTTCGGGTCCTAAACTTCTAGAGCCATTTTAAGGGGCTAAAAGATGTTTTTTGGGAAAACAAAGAGACTAAAAAAGTGCAAAATTGGCCCAATGATTTTTTTTAATCTCCTCTTGGAGATATTGGAAACGAGGTATTATGATAGTCAAATGGAGATCGTATGCCAAAGTTACGACCCCGAGAAGTTGATGTTCCAACTAACCCCAACGGGCCCACAAGTGTTAGGTTGCCTAGTTGTTTCTTAAATACCAACTGACCTCTATAAATTAAATCGTTAAGCCGGAGCTTTGTTTGTTTATTTCAAGGTTGTCCACACAGTATGTGCAAGAGATAGTGCTAATATTATCTAATCTATCTAACCTTAATGAAAGGTAAATGCATGTGAATACAAGGAACAACTAGGATCTACCGAAAATAACGATTCACTCACAACTTATGGGTTTCAAGAATAAATAATTGAAACTGCTAAAAGAATCAAAGCATTAAATATTTTACCAAAAACAATGAAGTAAGCATTAAATCCTCTACCAAGAATATTGAAATAACCTTGCTAACACAAAGTTGTTTCCTAGGAAACTGCATCTATAAGGAAGGAACAACACTCTGAATAGAAATGAATCTGCTGAAATAAATATCGAATCTTCAAGATTAACAACTCTTCATTAATTGTAGGAAGTAAAAAATAGATAAAACTCGAGAAATAACTATAATAAATCCAATTCTATGATCTTTTACTGTAATTGTTGCAAAAATTAATACTGTAATGACAAATCCAACAACTAGAGATTACATATAGAAAGCAATTGAATGATTATAAAGCAAGAAATGAAAGCTAAACGTAAATTTAATAACACAAGAAAGGACAATAGTCGTTTTAGGACTGGGCCCAAGATCTTTGGAATTCAACTACCTCGGAGCTAATTTAGTGCAATAAGTTAAGGTCGAACCACAAAAGTCTCCATTAAATTAATATGAACAACTTACAAAAGATTTCTGTAAAAACTTATAACATAGATAAAAATGACAGTAATTCCAACTAAACTACCGAGGTTCAATTCCTCGTTTTTATATTACAATCAAGTCTATTTTCAAAATAAAGAAGCGATCCTGAGAATCTGAAGATTCTCAGGATGCTTAATTCAAATTACGAAATCTCCAATGTTTCCTTGGAATAACAGGCCAATATCTTTTCTTCAACTAATCTTTCCATGATAAAAATCAATCCTGTTTAATTAGGTTATAACAAACCTGCACAACTCCACATAACTAGTTCTTCTTCGATTATTCTAGGGAAAAACATCCAAAATCCCTGTCAATTATTAGTTTAAGTCGTAAGCGTATTGCGTCTTTCTGTAGTTTAAATCAACTCTTTAAAGGATAAAATGATAAAAATATTATTGACTTCTTCCTAGAATCCATATCACACGAATTACCATATTCTATACATAAAAAACTTAGAAAAATAATAAAAAGATAAGGAAATATGGTAGAAGAATATATCAATTATGAAGTCCAACATCACCCACTAGCTTACATGTTTGTATGACCTCATGTAAACAAGTGATTGAAATGAAGGACAATTAAACAATAGGTTGGATAAGGGTTTTCTCCATAGTGCCATAATCCATTTCTACTTTGGATTTCTTGGAAAGAAACATACTTACCTGCCTCGGTCAAATCATACTCAGGCTTATAATCATCTTGAGGACACCAGATTATAGGACACCTGTACCTACACCCTATCCAGCTAGGGCCTTCTTCTAATACTAGATGAGCATAATCTCGTGCCCTACTCATTGCAGCTTGGAAATTTTGATAATTAAAAGGTTCTCTGTTTTTAATTTCTCTAGATGATGCCTGCCATATTTGTTTGGCTCCTCGAAGAGCCTCAAACTTGATATCTAATAGGTATTCCAGTCCTGACTGCAAGACATCATTGTGAATAGGTTCCAAAGCGTCAACAACACCAGATTGTTCCATGAACCTCTTATGGCAGATAAGTGTATGCAAGGGGCTTCGTGGCTCTCCTCTAACCTAGAGGTCGAGGCCAAGCTCTCTTCTTTGAAATAAATTATAGGTTTTTTCCCATTTTATCTGATTTCTAGAAAATGATATAAAGGCTTGGAACTGTACATCCCCTATAAAAGGGGCAGGATTCTCATCTCTCTGCTCTTCTAAGAAGAATTTGTGCATGTAAAGTTCACATAAAAAGTACTTTGTATTATCATCCTGCTTATGGAAAGAATTAACAAACTCTGAAACATTGCTGAATTTGTAAGGTTTCCTAGACCGAATGGCCTTAACCTTAAGCAATAAATATCGTTCTAGCAGAAATAAGGCATAATTTCTGGCTGGAGATCAACACGAAAAAGCAAAAGAGTATATATATTAGACTTATTTCATTTGTTCCATGAATTTTTCAAGCTGACTCTTCAAAGACTGAATCTTTTTCTTGCCTGCTCTTAGCTTGACATAAGTTTCATCCTCCATAACTGACAATGACTTAAACCTTTGAAGCAACTCATGATGTTCCTTTTGAGGTACTACCTCTTTTTGATATCACATTATAGTCTCTTGTTGTTCCTCCATCTTTTTATTCAGAATGACAAATAATGGATTCCACAATTAAAGGAGTGTATGGAGGCACGTGCTTTGTCTGTGATTCTCTTGTAATAGAAATTGGTAAATCTGTCTGAGTTCCAACTTCAGTAGTTAAAACATCAATATTTGACATATCTGACTCGGTCTGAGTTCCCACAGTAAAGGTAACAAAAAAATCTTCAGTTTCAGTTTGGGTTTCATTCTCCCGAACTTCCTTCCTCTTATCATTTCTCTTCTCATAATTCCTTTGGGCCTTACTATTTCACAACCACTTCTTAAGTTTCCAGACCTTTCTTTGTAACTTCCTATTTTCTTTCTTCAATGACTCCATTTCCTTACTAGCCTCACTTTTTCTTTTATTCCTCAGTCCTCTGTTAACCTTCTGCGTGAAATTCCTAGCTAGGGTGACTGGAGAAGAGGGAAAAACGACTTTGGCCGCTGGGCTTCCAATCATCAATTCCTTGGTAGGCTCAATTGTGGCATCAATTATAGGTTCAAAAAGGTCTCTGTCATCCTAGGGTCCCATTGGAGAGTCAATGTTGACTTCTCATTCTGTGTTTTCCAGAGGAGATTGTAAGGCTACTTCTTCAGGAGAGGAGGGTTCTAGGATAGTTGCAACAGAATCAATAGAGTATTCTCAAAGAAACGTATTCTTAGGTTCTCCTAAGGGTTCTAAAATGACAGTAGCTGTGGAATTGGGAGGAGAGGTTGGAGATATAGGTGATGCCCTTTGATCAAGAGGATTTCTTGAGCAACCTGCAGCTTCTTCGAAATCCATAGAATTCAAAAAATTTTCCAACCCTTCCAAAACTTGAGATGCCTCCATTTCCTGCTCTTAAGGAGGATCCTCCTGATGGGTTTCCCGTATATTTAGAAATTTTTGAGGTCCACTTCCCTCCAATGGCTGTTCTAAAAACTCTATAGAATTTTGAGACTTAGCCAACCTGGCTGATCTTCTTCTCTTCCTAGGTAAGGAGGCCAAGAGGGAAGCCATCCTTTTTTCTGCCCTTGTTAATTGTTGGAGGGATGGAGTTTGTGATTTTTCCTGTAAGGTCCCTTCTACCATAACATTCTCGTTTTGATTGACTTCTTCATTTTCTTGTGGCTTCTTATCATCAGATGGAATATTTCCAGGTTCTTCAATGGGTGATCTGTTTCTAGTGGAGCCTCATGGTTTCCCAAGAACTCTTCCAAGTTCAATTGTGTTTGGTTCAAACTTCTAATAATTATCAATTTTATGAGCCCATGGTGGCTCACCAATGAGGCTTGATACTTGGATCTCCTGAGTCTCACAATGGTCTCATGTAATAATGAATTCGGAAAATTAGGTAGGTTCAGGATTACCTTTCGTCTCAATGCCACTATCAACTTCAGATGTCGTCCCCTTAACACGTCATATCGACCGTCACATGTAATTTACCTTTGGACAACACTTACTAGTTCTTTCCACGACTCTGGAAATGAGGTAGGATTGTACCCTTTTCCTTTACTCACCAATTCTTCTCCAAGGTTCACAAACAAGGATGCTGTGTGATGTAGCAGAGTATGCATCTCAAACCATTTCTGGCCTTCTATGGGTAGTGTTAGGGTCCTATAATTTATAGGATCTCAAGGTAATTGAGTATTATATCTCAGGAATCTTATTTTGTAAATACTTGTCAATCTGCCAATGATTTCCAAATAAAAGAAAAAATAGAATAAAAAATGAAAAGAGGGTATAAATAAGAAAAACAAAGAGAAGAAACAAGATATTGAAAAGAAGAAAAGGTTAAACCCCACCAAAAGAAAGAAAAATAAAAAAAGGAATAATACTGAAAGTGTTGCAAGTCTAAATGCCACTACTCATAGATAGTTTTGCTTCATCATTGAAAAATAAAAGTTGTGTGCAACTTGTTCAAAATGCCACAATCACTAGTTTTTAGTTTAATCATACAATGTAATCATGATTAAACTCCTTTCAATTTCTGTAAATTAGGTTAGAGAATAAACATTTGCCCAACAATTTAATCTGGGTAAATCAATAGTTAGGTAGAAAATGACATTGATTCAACTATTTAATCTGAATCAATAGGAGAAATAAGGGATAGGGTAGATAGTTTTTCATTTTGTATAAAAGAAAATAAAGTGGGTTTGCTAGTTTAAGTGCACCCTTTTGAAAAATAAAAAATGCTAGTTTAGCTAAGGGTAGGTAGATAAGATGATTTGTAAATATTTGCCTACAACATTTTTATCCAAAGTTTTAATCATAGGCTAAAGGGAAAATATGTGTGCTATGGGGAATAAAGTCTTTCATATGTTTTATAGTTCCTCTTATCCTAAGTTCGGAGGTAAATTATAAAAGCGCATGCAGAAAAAATTGCTTTGTTGTATTTGGTTAAAGTACACTGCAGTCAATAGCCTTAGGATCAGCTCCCGCTTCTCATCCATGGCCCTCATCCTCCTTTGGCCCCCCTCTCCATCCTACCTTTATTGTCGGGGAGTCCAAAAAGTTGTTTCTCTCGCCGGGTCCCATCCCCTATGTGTCACCCTCTTGCTATTTCACACCCCCCCATCAAAACCACAAACCACTTACTACCCCCTCCAGAAACCACTTTTCCCTCGCGCGCTCTACTGCGCCCCACCATGATTTCTCTGCCATTCTCCTCTCACCATGTCACATAACGATTAAGATAATTAAATGATGTCCCGACAAACGATTGTTTTGCATTAAACTAGTAATTCCCAAGTAATCGTTTAGGTCTAACCGCCCCGTGCCATTTTCAATGGAACGATTCATTGCAATGTTTAAAACCTTTTGAACCCATCACTCTCTTTTATTTATTGCTCATCCTATCACTCTCTATATTTTTACTGCTTGCCTTCTGTTATTGACAATTTTCCACAACGATCACTCTCACAGCTATTCCACAACCAGACCATGACAGAAACCTGACAGTTTCCTGTTCCTTTTACCTGACAGTTTGTTACTCAGACACTTTCCTTGTAAGCTTTTCTATAAATTCATTTTATTCTTAGATTCTTACATTCATGACTCCGAAGACTAAGACTCAAGATAAGCCAGTTTATCCTTTGATTCCCCCTTTTGTAGATTTAGATCATATACCTTTAGCTGATAGGGATTACATGATTGATGTGACTATGATTTTGTGGAATTATATTGCTGGTTAGAGGACAAACATGCAGATAAGACCGATGAAATTGGGCTCTGGGAGTCCAACCTCCCCCATTACATTTTCCCCTTGACATTCCAAGCCCCAAAGTTTACTAGAAGGTGTCAAGCATGCTATGTCCCTGCTCAAAGAGCTATCATTGCCCCTACAGGTGACATTCTCTTCACAATTACTGCCCAATCCATTGACCAAATGATGCTGGCTCCCACTGTGGAAAATAATACTCCTTTCTCCTTAGAAGCCCTCACCCAGCTTTATCAGAAGCTGGATTTCACCACCAGAGCTAGAATCTTTGAGATCTTCTTGCCCGAGAATGCCCAATTGCCTAAAAAGAATCCTCCATATCCTTCCTCCATATTCCCTGATCAGGCCAAGCAAATTATATCCATGATTTCCTACATTTTAGGCTATTATTCTGATCAGTGGGTAGATGAACCCATTTTAGGATTCCTCTCCATATTTTCCACAGAAAACAAGCCCTCCTTGGTGTTCAATTTCAGTCAATTCTTGGCTGATAGTATTCATGAACAATTCATAAAGTTTCCTACAGAATAGGTGTTTAATTACACCTCCATTTTGATTTACATGTTCCTTTACTATTAGTCAGAAAAATTCAGTTTTGCACTGCAGAAGCTTGATGATGCAGGAAATCAACAACCAGTGATCTTTTGGACCTCATTGGTCATGAGAGAACAACAATAATTCACTTATAAGTAGTTCATTGAATATTTTGTTCATCTGCCATGAACATTTTGAACAATGCAGTACAACCCAGGATTAGTGAAGAAATCAAGAAAATTCTGCACCTAACAGATCAAGCAAAGATTGGGGATTGGTATTTATACCAAAATTATACAGAAATTAGGGTGTATGGTTGTGAATTGGCACCCTATAAACTCCCCAAATACCTTCCAATGAGGATTTTTTCCCTGGAGTATATCGGACATATGCTGAATTTGGATGACATCCACTTTGTAGTGGCCAAGAAGAAGTCACAATTCAAAATAAAGACACAGGTGGGCCCATTTGTAACAGGTGAAGACGAAGACATGATACTTAAAGAAATGAAGTTCACTCTGAGCTTTACATGGTCTTATTACCCCTATGACATCATTTCAAATCTCAGAGTAGAGAACAAAGGCACTCTTTACATTCATACTTCAAGGGCAGAAATAGAGCAGTATGCCAATCAGTTAGAATGGATAGAAAGAACTTTGCAGGAAGATGAAGAATAACTCTTTTCCACTTCTAGTTTGTAGACTCCTACTCCTTAGGAAAAATCAAGGAAAATAAAGAGGGAGGAAGGATCTTCATCAACAACTGGGAGTGAAGCTAAAGAATTCAGGATCAGCTACAGGAAGAGAACAAAGTTAACTCCTAGAGTAGAGTTGGACAAAGAGACTGAGGAGAAGGCTTCCATCATAATCACAGATTCACCACCTGCAACCAACAAATTCACAACATCTCCTAATGAACCTTCATCTTCACAGGGTCACAAGGAAATTGAGCTAGAATCACAGAATGTCCAAATAGAAAAGGAGAAGACAATTTTTGATAGGTACAGGGAGATAAAGCTCAGAAATGAGATTTTAAAAAATAGTACCTATAACCAATTCTGGAAGCATACCTCCAGCTCATAGAGTAGGCTATTGTCAGTGTTTGACACAAAGCATGGAAAAATGCAGATGGCCTTTCTTAAGGCCTAGATTCCATAACCAATATTAGCAGCAGATTACAAGAGCACTACTTTAGAGTTCAACACCAAGGACATACATCCCATTGATCAAATGGAGATGCACAAGCAAAGTGGTGAAATGATATCCTCCACTTTGACTAACACTTCTATGTCACTATCTAAATTGCAGGTTTCATTTGCCAATGTTCAATCATAGTTGAAGATGGAGAAAGTGTCCTCCTTAGCCAAAGATAACAAGATCAAGTCTTTGGAAGACTTGGTGGTTAAGATAGGATATGATCCCAAATATGTTAATGCTATTGAGGAGATTATTAAAAAGAAGAACCTGGACATTGCAGCCTTGAGAAAGCAACTCAAGCTTCCAGCCACAGAGGATCCATTGACCAAGGACATTGAAGAAAGTGAAGCATAGAAAGCAGATATGATGAAACTAATCATAGAACATAATATATAGATTAGGCAGATGGAGGTAGAGATGGAGAAATGATAAATGAGAAAGAAGAGAGTCAGAAGATGGCCATTGTCCCTTGGATGCCATACCCATTTCTCAGCTTCTAGCCATAGGGACAACCACTGCAGCCACTTCTTCCACTCAGATTGTGAGTGTTGAACAAGTAACAAAGACACTAGAGAACATGTCACTCCAGTCAAAGGAGATTGAGACTTTGTAGGGCCAAATCAAAGCTTTGGAAGTATAAAAGGCCAAAGCTAAAGTTGCTCAGGTTATTGAAATGAAGAAATCCTAGAGACTGTTGGAGAAGTTGCAGAAGGTAGAGAGAGACACTTCAATTGGTCAGACCTTGGCCCAAGCCAAGGAAACCATTTGGATGAATATACTGGACTCTATGAATGAGATTTGGCCTTCTATCCAAATCACATTTGAATATAAAGAGTTGATAGAAAAGGCTACATAAACTATAGTGTAGGGAAGAGAGAAGCTGGGAGAGATTCCCACATAAGCGTCCAACATTATCAGGTCCTTGAACTCAAAGTCCAAGTATGAGATGGAAGAAGTAGGTATCAGTGATAAAACTGCCACCATTCTGGAAGTCCAGAAAGTCTTGACAAAGAGAAATCTCATTGATCAGTTTGAAAAAAGATGTGAAACCTTGGAGTTGCAAGTATACAAGTTCACTAACAGAATTGAATCATTGATCCAAAAGGGACTGCCCAACATTTATGTTATAAATGACAAATTAATCACTCAGGAAGATTGTATCCTGAAGATGAAAGAAATGGCTAGAAACAACATCAAGTTTAGTGGGATTAAGGGCAATATGACAACAAAGGCGTTTTTGGAAACCATGTCAAATGATTTCTATGTTCAGAATGAGGTAAAACACATTTTTACCGTGAAGCCAACTTTTTCCAAATACACAGAGGTAAATGAAATTTACTGTACGGTAACAAAATTGATAGTACCAAATGGAAAGAGATGGGAAGAATTGGTCGATTTACTGGATTGAAGGATAATTCATAAACAATAAAACAATTGCTAACGCAATAGCCAACATGACAATAAGTTCAACAACGCAGCATAGTTTTGGGTTGACTCAGCAACTGAAACCATCAAAACAGGGCCACCTTTCCTTTCAGCTGCCTACGTGGCCTATTTGTCTGCTAAGATTAGATCATATTGTTTGTAATTAGGCTAATAATACACTGTCGGTTTGACAACGATTTTGTAAAGGATTTTTGTAATTTTCATTATAAATACTTCACTGTTTGAAGTATTAAGGGTTGATTTCCGAATGTAATTTCTTCTACATATTGTATTTTTTAAAGTGCTGGAGTATTAATAATACAAGGACCTTTCACAGGATTCATGTGGTGTACAAAATGGTGATGTGCCTCTTCTGTTTATCTATTTAAACATTGTTTTTCTTTCTCTTTTATTCTAAATATCTGAATTATTCAATAAAAACTGTGATAAATAGGATTTGTTACTTAGAGCACCCTATTTTGGCTGTTGGTAATTTTAATGTTTTCCACTGAAGTCAAATCACGAATTTCTTAATTACTCCTTGATTTCTATTGAACCTTACACTTCTGCTATTTCACCATCCATTTAATTTCTAAAAAGATCCAAATAGTGCAACCTAACTTGCCCTGTGAGAACTCCTCTAAAAATTGATGCAAAATCCAGTTAAATTTATAGACTCCATAGCCCAATGGAATTATAACACTCAAATCAACCAAACAATTCAAACAAAACAAATGAGCACAGTCATAACTAGCCTAAAATTCACATAAAACAAAGCTAATTTAAACAGAGAGATCCCTCTCTGAAGTCGGCAGCGCTAGAACCCAACTTCCAAAGTGGTTTTGATGTTGTCCTATGTGTTTAGTCCCTCAACCTCAAAAATACAGAACGACATCATAGTGGCAACCATATTGGGGAGACTGAACCTCTTTAGATTGAAAAATCATTATTCCCTGGTATCCAATCAATACTTATATAAATTGAAGCTCATATATCATTAGGAAATACATGATCTGAGGTTGTTATTTTGTATATATTGTAATGTTTCATTGATTTTGTTTTTATTCGTGTGATGATTTTTAATAGACCTGGCTCCCAAAATAATTTTCACTAGAGCTCATCCTGATCCCAACCTTGCTGAATTTGTAGAAAATCTAGAAAAATTGGTGAGAAAGAGATGTTTTACAGAGAGTCAAGGTAGTAATAGTCCTTTGTATGGATTCAATTCTCTTCCTGAGAATAGTCCTTTGTCAAGGTATAACTCTCTTCTAGAGAAATTTGAAACTATTCAGGATATAGAGTTTGATTTGCCTTTCCAACATAGTTTGTTTAGATCAAAATCCGAGGCTTTTGTAGATTAGACTAGCATTGATAAAGCCCTACTGCAACCATACATACCCCAAACCCAGCTTCTTGAAACAGATCCTGATCTTGAATCCCTATAGCAATTTGACAAATTACAAGGTCTGGTTTCAGTTTTAGACCAAGCTATTGAAGAAGCTTATATTCAATACTCTGTTGAATTTTCTACTTTAATAGTTGAAACAGCCTCTTTGTCTATCTAGTCTTCCCAGTCTGTTCATCTACAACCTCCTAGTCCTACTCATTCCATAGCCTTAGCTTCCTCACCTGTGATATCTCAAACTGTTATCCCTACTATCCCCGTAGTTATCTCAACTACACCTACATCAGGTCCATCTTCCAGACCAATTATGGCATGTAGGTATGCATCTTTGGTGTTACCAGGCCAACTAAATGCTATGCCTGGAGATTACCAATCTAAAATTGTGACCTTTGATAACATTGGTTCTCATATTGCTCAAAAAATGTGGTTAGAATGAATGACATGTTTGACCTTCAAGAAGTAGAAGCTGATGTTAAAATGAGATTGTTTGCTCAAAGTTTAGGAGGTGATGTCAAAAAATGGTTTAGGAGTTTACCTGTAGGAAGTATAGCCAACCTTGATGCATTCCATCAAACTTTCTTAGCTAGATGGGAGATCAAGAAAAATCCACTTCAACTCCTAAATGAATATAAAAGACTGAAAATAAAACCAAATGAAAGTGTGGAAGAATACTATGAATAGTTTAATACTGTTTACAATGCCATTCCAAAAGACATCAAGCCCTCCCTTGGCCTAGATTTAATTGATTTTCCTGATGGTTTTGATGTAGACATGGAATATCAACTTAGAGAGAGAGACCCGAAAACTTTGGAAGAAATGCAAGCTAATGCTATTAAAGTTGAAGCTAACATCTTAGCCAAGAAGGCCAAATTAAAATCTGAACGCAAGGTTACCATAAAATAAGAGCCTTCTACTTCTGTTGTTGATCATAAAATTGATAACCTAGTGAGGGTAGTAAATCAGATGATGCAAAGAGTAAACATCAATGACCAAACTCAAGTGAGAGAGAACCAAAATTCTCCTCAAAATAGAAACCAAAACTTTAGAAGGAATGTTCCCCAAATTAAACAAAGAGAACAAAAGGGTCCAGACCAACAAGTTCAACCTCCTTTCCATGAAAATTCCACATATGATGAGGGAAATATTGTTGAAGATTTGGATGATAATCAAATAAATTTGATGAGGATAAACGATGATGAAACAATTTTCCTCACTCAAGAGGAGCAAGAACTTTTTCTCCTAGCTCAAACTGAACTAGACTCTAAAGAATCAGATGAATATAAACAAGGGTTTGAAAATTCCATAATGTAAGTACATAGGCCATATAAACTTAGGAGAAAAAATAATCCAGACACTCTCAACACCAAAAACTTAGATAATCTTGCTAAAAAACCCTTTGAACTTGAACTTAGGAAAACCAAAAAAAATCTTCCTAAGAAAACTGTGGATAATTTTGGTAAGAAAAAAGTAGAAATTCTGTCAAGAAGATAGTTGATAGTTTTTCTAAAACTACTCAAACAGATATCCCAACCACCAGTCAAAAAAAGAGCCTATAACAAAGCAAAACACAAACCGCTACAAACTTACCAACTTGATTAAGATTCAAACATCGTTCAACATTGAGAATGAATTAGAAAAATTGAAAATCCCTATTCCTCTCACAGAGTTAATGAACAAAAACATGTACAAACCCCAAGTAATGAAAGCTTTAAACATAGGGGAAAGCAATGGCTCTGTAAATCTAAATAATGACCAACTTTAACTCTTATTGGTTTGGAAGTTGAGGGAAAACCACAAGAAGGGGGTGTTCTTCCACTCTATGTTAGCCTAAATATTCTTGATAAAATCCTCCATAATGCTACGTTGGATTCAAGAGCTTCCCACAACTTAATGCCTAAAGCTGTTATGGAGAAATTAGGACTTGAAATTACCAGACCTTATAAAGACTTATACTCTTTTGATTATAGTAAAGTAAGGTGTCTAGGTCTCATCAAAGACCCGTGTGTTACTTTAGGACAAATCACAGCTAAAAGTATGGTAATGGATGCAGTGGTTGCATATATTCCCCCTAAGTATGGCATGTTGTTGTCATGATCACGAGGAGAAAAAATACAAGGAACCCTACAGATGGATATGACCTTTGCCACCATACCAGTTTTTGGGCAACAAAGAAGATTATATAGGGAAACCTTGATGAAATTCATGATGAGTATTCAAGAGAAACCTCACAACTATCCTCTTTATTCTATTCACTCAGATTTGTATTCTTTCATTCTTTACTATGATGGAGATATCAACACTCAGGTGATCAATGCTGAAACTGAAATTTATAAAACAGACCCAACCCAACCCAAACACAAATAAAAAAACTAAATAATCCTCCTGAACCTCTTTGGAACATGAGTTTTGATGGATTTTGTAGCAAAGATGGTTCCGGAGCAGGAATTTGGATAGTGAACATAGGAAATAATCATGCTAAGGGTCACTCATACTGGCTTAATTTTCAATGTACCAATAACATAGCAGAATATGAAGCCCTTATATTAGGATTGCAGTTGTTGAAGAAACTAGGAGCCAAAAGAATCTCCATTCAAGGGGATGCTGAATTAATTTAAAAAAAATTAAAGGAGACTATTCAGCCAAACATCCTAGGATGAGAGCATACAGAAATGCCATGCTTGATTTTCTAGAAAGTTTTATTGAATATGACCTTTCTTCAATTCCTAGAAAACAAAATATCATTCCAAACATTCTGGCTTTTTCATCCAGCTCCTGTAAAAGGCCTTATCTAAATCAGGAATATGTATTGGAGGTGAAACATCGACCAACTAAACTAGATAACATGAGGTATTGGCAGGTGTTTGGAAATGATAAACAGATTGAAAGTTTTCTGCAATCCAAAGATGAGTTTCAAGATGATAGTATTGATTTGGAATCTGAAGTAGATAGTCAAATTGTTGTACATTCTAATCTAGAAAGGCAATTAGATAATTCATATGTAAATACACCCATAGATAAAGTTGTAAATAAATTAGAATTGCTTGAGATAGATCCTAAAAAATAAGAATTTGAAACACTCCAGCTAAAAGATAATGTTTTTCCTAGAGGTTTAGTTCCATTAGAAGAATTATTTGATTTCAATGATGTGGCTAAAAAGCCTAATATTTAGCCCACAGGAACAACAACTGAAGATTGTAATTTAGGTACTGAAAAAGACCTCAAAATCATAAATTGTCTAAATCAATCCCAGCTGGTGAAAAAAAAAAATGATTTATTCAAGGAATTTAGTGATGTTTTTGCCTGGAGCTATGAAGATCTTAAAACATATGATACATAAATTATACAACAGAAAATTCCAATTAAAGAATATCATAAACCCTTTAAACAAAAACTTCGCAGAATAAATCCTGTTCTGATGCCTTTAATTGAGAAGGAAATTAAGAGAATGTATGATTCTAAAATCATAGTTCCTCTTAAGTACTCTAAATGGGTTTCCAATCTTGTGCCAAATACGAAGAAAACAGGTGAAATTAGATTGTGTATAGATTTTAGAAACCTTAACAAAGTCTCCCTAAAGGACAACTATCCTTTAGCTAAAGTGGATCATATTCTGCAAAAGGTAGTTGGATATTCTAGGATTTCTTTATTAGATGGTTTCTCAGGTTATAATCAGGTCTTAGTCCATCCAGAGGATGAAGATAAAACAAACTCTACTACTCCATGGGGTACCTTCATGTATGTGAATATGCCTTTTGGATTAATGAATGTTGGAGCCACATTTCAGAGAGCACTGGATATTGATTTTAATGATGAAATTGGCAGATTTATCGTGATATATCTAGATGACATAACTGCATATTCTAAAACTGATGAAGAACATTTGTTACATTTGAGAAGAGTATTTGAAAAATGTTGAAGGTTTGGGACTTCACTAAATCCTAAGAAACAATGTTTGGCCTTGAAGAGGGAAAACTTCTTGGTCATATCATATCTGAGGAAGGTATTAAAATTGATCCTAAAAGGATTGAAGCTATACTGAAATTCAATCATCCAAGAAACATTAAGGAACTTCAATAATTTATTGGTAGAATAAACTTCCTGAGAAGATTTATCCCTAACCTTTTAGAACTTTTCAGAAACATAACAAATATGTTAAAACGAGATTCTAAAATCAAATGGAACATTGAAGCTAGGCAATCATTTGACCAAGTTAAACAAGCATTGACAAAAGTAGTAGTCCTTACGAGTCTAGATTTTATTAGGGATTTCATAATTTTTTCATTTGCTTATGAACATACTATTGTAGCCATCCTTTTTCAGAAAAAAAATGATGAAGGATTTGAAAAGCCCTTTGCTTTCTTTAGCAAGACCTTGAGGGATGCTGCACTCAAGTATAATATAATGGAAAAAAATGATTTCTGGGTAAAGAAATAGTTAGGTAGAAAGTGATAGTGATTCAACTATTTAATCTAAATCAATAGGAGAAATAAGGGATAGGGTAGATAGTTTTTCATTTTGTATAAAAGAAAATAAAGTGGGTTTTCTAGTCTAAGTGCACCCTTTTGAAAAATAAAAAATGCTAGTTTAGCTGTGTGTACCCCACCATCTTGCAGGTGTAGCACCTAGTGCCCAATCCAAAGCCTGGAAGCGCTGCTTCTCTGGTACTTCTCTCTGAAATGCATCCAAAAATACATCCACATCATTCAAACCATCATAAGTGGGCATATTTCTTACCTCTAATGACACATACCGCAGTGACCTAGTCATCATGTTACAACTTAACGTAGTTACTTTATGTAGCCGATTCTACCAATGCTCTAATTCTTCATCTAATTTTGAGGTGTAGGAAGTTTCACGATCCCATGTAATACATCCATCTGTTGTTGGATTCACCCAATCTTGGTCTCACACCATTATCTTATATATATAATCCAAATTGTCATCACTTTCATAATCGCGGACTAGTTCAGTATAGTGTGATCCTTCCACGGGATCTAGGGGTACTACTACGAGAAGCAATTTCTTTTCAAACATCATCTTCCAATTCTTTAGGTTGATCACCCCATTCATGTCAGTAGCCCAATCAATCCCAAGGAGCGCAGGGTAGGGGTTGTTGTCATCCATAATTTCTATTACCTCAAAATTAGCCAATGCGCTCACACCTTCAATATCTACAGTCACTCCCTACAACCGTTCCATGGGGATGATCTTCTACTGATTTTCCATCCTTAACTGAATCAGAGACCACTACAACACGGGTCTCCCCATCTGCACCCAAGTCTACTTTGGCAAAACGTTCAAGTCTGACCCTAGATCCAAAATAACCTGATCCATTTCATATTCTCCTATCTGCGCAGCGAGACTCATCTCACGTCCTGTCCTTACCTTATGCTTACCAATCTTTTGAACTATGCACAGTTCACCAGGAGAGTTTCCAGTGCATCTATTTATAAGTTCTTGTAACCCTTTTACAGCCCTGCTATCACGCAACAGCTTCATGTAGGTCTCTTGGAAGGTAGGAAGCATAGAAGGATCCATTACTTCAGTAGGTTTATCCCGACTTTCTAAGGTAGAGGCCTTAGCGAAGCTCTTCTTGGCTTCCATGAACGTTTTTTGCACGTGCTCCAAATCAAATTCATCATCCTTCTCGGGAGCTTTACGGACCCACGTGCTTTCTTCAGGATGTTTCCCCTTATCATCGCTCGTTGTAATTCCACTCTGTAGCACTATATTCACATTCAGATCTTCTTCGCGAGGCTCAACCCTCATCATTTGTAGGTTCTGATTCAGTTGCGGAGGTAGCACCCCTTCTCACGTATTCTTTCTATTAGCGTAGGATAGTCTTTGGTCTCATGATCAATCTGAGTACAATATCGGCACGACGGACGCATCGGGTTAGTGCACTCACGGGCATAGTGCCTTGGTCCTCCACAATTCTAACAAGTCACTTGTCCTCGACCTATTCTAGGTCCTCCTCGTCCACATCCCTTGAAGCCTATCCATGCCACCCCAGTGCTCTACTCAGGAGGCCGTGTTTCTAACTTAAATCTATAGGTGGGTGTTCAATCCATCATCAATTTGTAAGTCCGGCAATTGCACTCATCATGCCCCACCGACTTACAGAAGTTGCAGAACAGTTGTTGCAGTGTTTGTACAAACTTTTGCAGCAAATGGAAATTATCAATCGTATGTTTCCCAGCCACCTAGCATATAGCACACCATAGCATGGTCCCTGCACTCGGCCCTACCGCGACCTCCAGTCATAGAGGCATTGGTCCCCTTATCGCAACATAGTTCGTGAATACTGGGCAGTGATCCTTGTCATGCCCCTGACCCTTAAATTTTAGGCACCAAAATTCTTCACACACCTCTATCCGAGTTGTTCTATCCTGCTTCAAACTTTGCATTTAGATTCAAAGGTTTTGCAACTACTAATGAATCTGCTGAACCCCCAGATTTGGATCTTGCATCGGCATTTCATGCAGTCTCATTGCAATCTCCAAGGCTTCTTCCTGAGTCGTAATCTTCTGTTTTGATAGCACAACTCTTAGGTGAGGCAGGAGCGAAGCCACAAATCATTCATGGTGTTTTCCATCCGTTAAATTCATATTATCTTCACGGATTTTAAACTTATATCTCTGATCCAACTCTCAAGGTGTCTCACCTGGTTTCATCGTGATTTCCTTGAATCGCATAATCATCCGTGCTTCAGAATTAGGCCTATTGAATTCTTTATTCAGCGCGTTCTGGATCTGTGCCAGTGTAGTTGCTGGGTTATCATTAGAGTACTTGATGTACCAAGTTAGCATGCAATCTTGCAAAGCACTAACCAACGTCGCCTTCTTCATGTGATTATCTATGATGCCCTGAGCTTCCTATACGGCCTTTATGATGAACCAAAATTGGTCTAGGTCCTCATTTCTCAAGCCTTTAAACAATGATAGTTTTACCGAATTCGCCATACTAAACTGTGGTGGAGGTGGTGGTGGTGTGGGTGAGGTTGCAGGTGACGGTGATGAAGATGGAGGTTGATCCGGATTTAAACAGGAACACAAAAAATTACAGAGATAACCATAAACACAGAGATGTAGCGGAAATAATACTTCATTTCATTAATGTAAAATATTGAAATATGCTTATAAACAGAAACATAAATAAACCAGCTAGGGCGATGGTAGCTTATCTCTGAGAATAGATGTGGCGGCTACATGCCTCTGAAATGTGTTACAATGAGGCTCAAAGGCCTATTTATTGTTGAGAAACAATGGAAAACTCTAAACATCCAAAAACCTAACCCTAGAAGATGACATGTCAAACTGTGGGCCCCATTTGGGTAAATTTGTACATCAACCTCCCAGGGTCGTAACTTTGGCATATGATCTCCGTTTGACGTGCACAATATCTCGTTAGAAGGATCTATCCAAGAACTACAACTTTGGGAAGATAAACATCGGTTCATGGACCCATGTTGCTCCTAGTTTTCCCAGAAAATGTCATTTAGGGCCTCAAAATGGCTTTGGAAGTTCAGGACCCAAAAAACTGCTAAAAATAGTAAGTTGTGCTACAATTAAGGAAACTAAAAAAGCCGAGAGAAACAATGGTGGGGGTCCGAGTGGACTTGGCAGGTGGCCACCAGTGGATCAGAGGTGGTGTAGGTGGATGTGGTATTCGCGGGAACGCCCATTTTATCAACTAAACTACACTTGGTGGAGAAGCCTGTGCTACTCCCTCGTCATCACTCAAAGGAGGTGCAATAAGGAGGCTATATTCAACACCCTTTATTCCTTTGTTTCTGTAAGTATTCCACTTTGCATAGCCCCAAACATCAAGGTAATTGCATAACCCACTTTTTGCACAATAGCATATTAATCCAAGTATTTAATGACTTCAAATACTTACCTCGTGAACCCTTGAAAAAGCATCGCTCCGCTTCATTGTAATTAACTGAAGTATCGACCACGAACTCGGTTACAAATACCCCTATGATGCGATCAAGCCAATGATCGACAATGTGAGCAATCTTATCTCCAAAGGCTTCCAATTTCTGTAATAAATCCAGGGTCCAAACAATAGGACCATCAAGCCTCCAACTTCCTTGGTTGTCTACTGGCTTCGCAATCCACTCGCATAACTCAACTGGAAAGGAACAGAAGAAAATTTCATGTATTTACGTATACAGGTACCCGTCCAACAACTACTATTTCATCAATCATAGATTTATGTTCTCTTGCATCGTGAATTCATGGATTTTTCTATCTAACCAGTCCTCGATCTCTTTCTTAGTTGGATTCCAGTGATACGACATCAAACATCTCTCATGCAGATCCCAGTCCCGGCAACAGAACCATTGGTTGGCTTGATGGACCCTGACCCAAGTTTAGCGTTAGTCAGCCAAGCAAATCCCTACACTACTGGCCCTTTTGGCATCAACTTGTGAAGCGCGGACTGAAGTCTCACCCGAAGAAGTATGGGGGGATGTAGGAACCAAGTTTCTGCACCTTGAGATGGTCATGATGTTGATCTATACTTCCTGATCCCGCCTTTGTGCAGATTGATAAGCCTTTAGGTCTTATTAATTTTCCTTCTCTTTCGTTCTTCAATACCTCCGTGAAGGTACACGACCGATCTTCGCGCAGCCCTAACCATAAGTCCAGGCACTTACGCTCCTCTGTGACTATGTTACTATATAGATTCCCAAGTTATCTTAAGTGTTTACCTACTCTACCATGCATTTACATTTATCTTCGCGTAAACCTATATTCTTTCTTGCATTCAATTAACAGATACAATCAAATATATTCGTGCATCAAATAAGCATTATAATGTAAACCCATATTGTAACATAATATAATCATATGCATTAAACAGAGACAAAATACACAGTGATTTTAGAATAATTCTATTTATTGATATCTCAAGTTCAGTACAGAATCTATCTGCCCTGTGAAAACAGGTGCAGGGGTCCGCGCACTCAGCTGCGGACTTCTACCCTAGGCCTCTACGCACTTAGCTACAGAGCCTCTACCTACGCTAAGACCCGAGAATACATAGAACTTCTTCCAAACTATGACTCTACTCTTCTAACATCAACTACGTTAGACTCTTCTAAGACTCCCTTTTTATATAATCCCATGATCCGCAGACCATGGGTAGATCTTTTCAACCAACATGACACTTTACAAAACAAGGGTGGATAACCCTTTATGACTCTTGACATCTTCATTCTCTGCAACCACAAAATGCGGAGACTTTTCATTTTTATTACAAAATTTCGGCTTTCTACCCCAAAACATGGGCTTTTAGCCCCAAAATTGACTCTTGGGGGAACCCATTCCCAACATATTCCATTTTCAAGTGTTAAGAGAAGATAATGCCTCTCATATTCGCTTTTTAGTAATATCCTTTGTGGAACCCATTTTTGTTGCTGGAATTACTGCACTACCAATTTGGGCTTTCTCATTTAAGAATTCATTCATTTTTTTTTTCATTTTTTTAATCTGCATGTTTTTTTCAATTATAAAGGATAGTATAAATTCCTTCTCCTTCTCTAATTCCCTAATTTCATGTGTTTGGGATACTCTGTAGTGGGAAGATTCAACTTCCTTCTCAACGATTATATATCTTCATTCTTCTTCTTAGTAATCTCTTCAGCCACATCCACATTTTAGGATCCAAAACTAATTTAATTACAAGATCTTCCTGTGATTTGATTCTAGTATCCTTCGCTAGAGAGGAAGTATTTTCCATCTTAAGCTCTGGAAGAGTATTATTCAAATAATTTCGTAATTTTGATACATTTGAAGCAAAACTAGTGAGAGAAGAATAAATCATCTCAGCAATTTGTCTATGAAGATCAATTTGATCTATAGGATGGATTTATTTAGTATTGAAAGAAAGAAAACATGTTTTATAATCTCCATCAATTTTAGCTGCGTAGACTTTATGTTCAAGAAGTGCTAACTTAAATTCACCTTTTCCAATATTAAGAGCTGAGAGAAACCTGTTTTTGGTAGAAGAGGTTTGCTTCTAAAACTGGGAATAAGTTACTGCCTTTGAAGCCTCATTCTTTTTCTTCATTTCCAAAAACTCAAAAAGGATGTTTGGGTTAGAATAAGAAGGAGAAAATTTTTCTAATCCTTGATCCAATTCTTGCATTTTGAAAATAGGCTCGCCTGAAAGAACCATGGTAGCTGGTGAAGAAATGTTGGATGAGATAGTTTCTAATATTGTTCCCTCCATATTATTTATCTTTTTTCTCTTGTATACTTTGAACTATTCCATTTCTAATTATGATAAGCTTTGAGATGTCCTCTTAAGTTCTTTTTCTTTCATTTGAGGTGTAACCAAAATTTTATGTCCCATTGATTGCTCCATTGTTTGTTCTTTTGTCATTTCTTGTAAAGTGTTTTCTTCCCAAGTGTCCTTATTAACAAACTTCTCTATATCTAGTTTAGGCACATACAAATAAGGTGGGGATTTCTATTGAGTTCTGATAGCCAAAATTTTCCCAATGGGGTCATATGGACAAATAAACCCCAATATACACTTCATTTGTGTTAACAATTGTTCCACCTTTTTGTTTGCTGACCATTGATTCACAAAAAATGGCCCTATCTGTGCCTTTAGTTTAAACAAAGTTTGTTTCCTTCTAGGTAAAAAATGCACTTGATCTACATTGAGGCTTTATTTGATGAATTCAAGAGAAAAAATACGTATAGAAAGAAAAAATGGCAACTGATAGGGTGGAATTTCACACCCTTACAACCTTATGTTTGTAAAATATTGGTATAAGTACCAATCACCAAGATTTGTTCATTCACTCAGCTACATAATCCTTTTGATTTCTAGTGAAGTTCTGGGAGGACTATCACTCATCAATAGACTATAACATATATGAAGAATTTTTTTCACAAAATCAGTGAAGGAAAATTCCTCGTAATTCCTTCTGACCAAGGAAGTCCAATGAATCACAGACCATTAATTCCCTTGAAGATCCTACTTCTGCAATTGTATTGGGAATTTGTCTAACTGGTAATATAAAAAGAAGTATATTAGGATTGAATGATATTTAAAATATTTTTCAACCCTAAATTTGAGGAACTGGTCATGAATGGCCTTAGATAAAAACTGGTTGAAATTTAATAAATTTTGTGGTTTCTTACCTGGAAAAAAGTTGACAAAAAACCCTGGAACTACTTCATCCACTTTCTCATCACTTTGATATCCTAAAATGCAACACAAAATGTATATGATTTGTCTTGGAAGCTCTGGAATCATTAACGAACGACATGGTGGACTGTGAGTGGGAATACCAGTTCCTTCAGGCATGAATAATGAAAAAATAATAACTCTTATTTAAAATGTTAATTTTTGATATATTTCCAAGAGGATTTCACTGGAGAATGGGTGCAAAGAGCTGGGAAACGATATGCACAAAGCCTTTAAAATGGACTCAAAAGTTACAAAAAATAGGGTTTCACCATTTTTAGCAATTAAAGCTTTCTTACTAGGCACTTCCTATCTGCACACCATACCACGAATTCCGAAAAGGGATGAGTTTGAGGAAATATGAACTGGGGTAAAAATGACTCTTATAGAGGAAAATCCTCGCTACTATCTTGAAATATTTGGAAAGCCCAATTCTGCAATTCATATAAGTCAAAATCTAATTTTCTATATTCTATTCTACTTTCCCTATCAACTAAGGGAAATTCATCAATTTTTGTTTTCCCTTAAGTAGGGAGGGTTTCAAACTGAACCTAAGACTCTTTTCCTTTAGTTGAACTCGTTTAGAAATATCAAATTTATAGTAAGGAACACATATACCTGTAAAATGGATTTATTTATTTTGAATTGTCATTGAGGGTTGGCTATAATTTTGCACTTCGATCCCTGTGTCCAGCAACTGAAGAAAATTTTAGAGTAACAATTAATGGTGGGAGAAAGTAAATTATAATCGAGAGTGAAAACATAATGAAATGGAATTTTGGATAACAAACACATGTAGAATTAATTGACAAACGGTCAATAAAATGATGGCGGGAAATGCTTATTACCAAAACTTGTGATTGGCTTTTTGTGCATGGGATGGGGGAGGGGGTGAGGTGTAGGAGGTAAGTGGTAATATGGGGGGGGGGGGGGGGGGGGGGGGGCGGGGGGTGCAATTCATATGACATCATCATGTTGCAAAAGTTGTTTTTAAAAAACAACTTTTTGTGCTCCCCCTGTCAAATGTCAAGCAAGCGGGGGGGTCATGAAATAAAACAAAAACCGTTGATCGCCAAGAGTTAATCGCCGCCAATGAGAGATGCACAATATTTAATGGGTGTACGATTAGACCATTTTATTTACAAATAGAATAAAATAAGAAAAATAATATGTCGCATTATATCATTATGCATTTTTATTACAAAGTGCATATTTTTTTTTTTTTTTGGAATTTTCATCATAACAAGAAAATGTTACAACAACAAAATTAGCTATTACAACATTTTTAGCATATTTAACATTGACATGTTGTTATGGAATCTGTTGTTAAATTTTTTATTAGTACAACATCTTCTTCTCAACCTGTTGTTACCTATATTTGTGCTTCTCAATTTGTTTTCTTGAACCCCAAGTGTTGGTGTAGTGTTGGGTGGCAAAAACACCTCTTTGTCTTCCCACGTTCAAGCTTTGAAAAGAAAGATGAAATGGAATATTGTCAAAACATCCATCATTACAACATTTGTTATGACATATGTCGTTACAAAATCCACTGTTACAACATCTGCTTCTCAATCTGTTGTTACCGATGTTTGTGATTCTCAATTTGTTTCCTTGATCCCCCAAGTGTTGGTTTAGTGTTGGGTGGAAGAAACACCTCTTTGGCTGCCCACTTTCAAGCTTTGACAAGCAAGATGAAATGGATTTCTATCCCTTCTATTGTTATAGCATCCTTTGTTACAAAATTCATTGTTACAACATCTATTGTTACATCATTCGTTGTAATGGTCGTTGTTTCAGTAGTTTCAATAGTGGCAGTTGTTGTAGCATCAATTTTTACAGCAGTTTAATCATTTTGAATAGTAATGGGTGTTATAACATCAATTGTTATAGAATTTGCAATAGATTTAACATTGACATGTTGTTATGCCATTTGTTGTTATACCATCTAGTATTACAACATCCATTGTTACAACATTTTCTTCTCCATCCGCGATTACCTATGTTTATGCTTCTCAATTTTTTTCTTGATCCCCCAAGTGTTGATGCAGTGTTGGTGTAGTGTTTGGTAGTAGGAACACCCTTTTGGCTGCCCACTTTCAAGCTTTGACAAGCAATATGAAATAGATTGCTGTTACAACATCCACTATTACAACATATGCTTCTCAATCTGTTGTTACCTATGTTTGTGCTTCTCAATTTATTTTCTTGATCCCCTAAGTATTGGTGTAGTGTTTGGTGGCAAAAACACTTCTTTGCATGCCCACTTTCAAGATTTTCCAAGTAAGATAAAATGACTTTCTATCCCCTCAATTTTCTCCTCAAGGTGCTACATCTCCATCAAGGCCACAAATTCAACTACTTTGATAACATATGATCCATAAATAGTATGCCTATGGCCTGTTTATCTCATCAACATGGATCATTGTGAAAATAGATATAAAAGAAAACAATGATGTCTCTAAAACTCAGTGATTATTTCCAATGCAATTCATTAATAAGTTGTTAATTCAATTCATTTACAAAACCAGAAATTTGTCAAGTCAAGTTCAAGGATCCTTTGTTAGTCCAAGCGAGTTGAAGGGTTGTAATTCACGTAACCAGTTCTCAACCGTAAAAATTTATACAATTTACTAAAATAAACATTTTTTCGGGATCAATGCTCTTGATCAACAAAGGGCACAATCAACTATGTTTGCATTAGATCTAAATGATCCTCATCACATAGATCCAGATCACGTTGGGTTTGATGTTGATATGGGAGATGATGCTCATGATGACACATATATAGATGAAAATGAGATGGATTCCAATACAAATGACGATGATGATGATAATGATGATCATGATCTCGATGTTGATGATGATGATGAGGCAGTTGTTTGTACTGGCTAGTGCCATTCATGATCATATAGATTGCATCATGGATCATTGTTTATATATTTTTATGATGCCAATTTTCATGGTTACTATCATATGTAGCATTTCCATGGCCTCTAGTACCATATTATTGAGTTTCATCTTTTTGACATGTATCATTTTGACTTATATCTTTTGGGCATGATGTATCATATTGATTTGTATAATTTTGTTTTACATAATTTATCATTTTTATTTATGTAATTTGAAAATGATATATAATTTTGAGTTACGTCAATCATTGGACGTGTATCATTTTCTCATGCTATTGATATACTCGTGTGTAAAAGCCCCAGGTTAAATTTCATGCAATAAAAGTTAATAAAGGAAAAATAAGACCAAGGTCATGGGATACATATTCCAGGTTGAATGTTGGGAAAAACATCCTAGTGGGTGTCACTTTCAATTTATTATGGCTAAGGAAATTGGAAAAGGCATTGGAAAAAGGCAAGGATGTATTAATTGGTAATTAGTTATGAAAATAAAGTAAAATATGAGAAAAGGGAGATGAAAGGCCACATGTTTGCATGAGAGAAAAATTGAAGTAAAAATAGAGGAAAATGAAGAAAATAGAGACCTCAATGAGAAAAAGGCTTATGAGGATCAATTCACAGCTTTTTCTAGTTAACCATTTCTCAGTTCAGTTTTGGATATATCTCTCTATTCTCTCATGCTATTGCGCACTTAGAACATGCTTAGAGAACTCTAGAATTGGAGAAACGAAGGCAAGGGAAGGACAAGGAAAGTAAAGGACAAGCAAGGAAGTTTGGATCAAGCAGCTTCAGCAAGAAAACTTGTAGGTAACAGGTTGCATGTATGACTTTCTAGCTAGTTTGTGAATGCATGGTACATGAATTTGTGTATTTGGTTCTCTTGTTCTCATTGACATGGGTTTTTCTAGGTGTGATTTAAGCCTTGACTTTCCATTTCCAAATAGCCATGGTGTGATGGGTTTCTTTTGTTTGATTGAGTTTTGGATTGCTGGAAGGTTTTGGAACCTAGTGAGGTGGTCTCAGGAAAATTCCCAAGGGTTGGAGGTGGAGGTAGTTTAATCTACAGGAATCCCTCAACTGGTGGGTGGAGACAGGAAAATTCCTCTAGGTATTGGAGAAGAAACTCTGAGGCATCCAATATTTTTTGGGCATTGTGACCTCTTGATCGATTTTGGTGGGATCATGATAGCATGAGGGTGGAGGTGGTTTAATCTCTGGGAAGCCCTAGTTGTTTATGTTTTGGTTTTCTTATGTGATTTCTTGACTAATTTTTGCAAGATCGCGGAATCATGAGGGTGGAGGCAAGTTAATCTCCAGGAAGCCCTGGTTTTTTATGTCTTGAGTCCCACATTCATGCTTGGAATATGGCACATGGGTGATTGGTTGAAAGAAATATTTGGTTCAGCTCAATCTATGGTTGAGTGATACGTGGAAGTCCCTGACTTGGTTGGATTTTTCATATGTTAATAAGTGCTCTTTTCCTATTGTATTCTATGAGTACCGGTACTTTTTATTATGTGGCTTTGATGGTTTTTTTATCATTGTTATCATTCTGGTTATATTCTAGTTATAAGCATGGTTACATAATAGGTTCTAGCTATGGCTCTTGATATGTTTTGATTAGTTGATGAATGGTTAATGAATGCATGAGCTAAAATATGTTATTGGAGCTATTATGAGATGAAATTAGACATTTTTGGTAATTCTCATATAATTTTCAGACCCCTATGTTCATATATGCATTCATGACCTATAGATTACATGTTCAATATGTGTTTGATGAAATGATTGTCATGGTTAGGCCTGGTTAGGTCAAGTCCTTGATTAGGTTTTGTATGAATGTATTTTTTCTGATGTTATTTATCATTATAGAAAGGCTCATTGAGTTATGCACAGTTTTCTAGAGGTTAGCCTGAAATGGTGCTTAGAATTTGAGACTGCGCCCTTTGAACTAGAAGTTTTGGGCCATAACCGCACCCTTACAGGCTTATGCATGTGGCTGGAGACCTATTAATGCATGGAGGCCTTGTCATGTATGCAATTGTGGGTCTAGGTCACTAAAATTCAATCCAACTCAGGGTTTGGCCACTTGGAGTGGTTTTTTAGCTCCTAGGTGTCCTGTAGCTCCTAAGGAAAATCAGTAAAGTTTTAGTTTGTCAACTCCACTTCCTTAATTGTACTTAGGAGGTTGGGTCATGTCATAGTAGACCTAAGCTCACGTTTACCCCGACGAGCTAGTTAAGTGCCTAAATGTGGGAGGGGTTTTTACAGATTGGTATCAGAGCATGGTTCAACACTTGGACATGATGGGCAAAATGTGTTTGTCATGCATGCGTGTAAGTGCCTATGTGGTAGTTATGCATGCATTGTCATGGTTATGGTTGTCATGCATGAGGTCATTGTATGCAGTTGGTGTTATCATGCATGACGTTGATATAATGATATGATTATGTATATACATGTATCATGCTAATCTATATTGATCTTGCAGATGAGATAGCCTCCCTTGAACTTCACTAAGGTATGTTGATTATGTTTATATTTGGTTATGTGACATGGTATGTTTGTAGGAAGAAGAGGACCAGAGATGAATAGAAAAATGGTGGTTTATAGTTCACGAGACTCTCCTTATAGATCATATGAGCAACACAGAGATGAGTATTCTCCTAACATAGTAGACACCTTGAGAAGTCTAAAGGTAGAAATCAAAAGTTGCAAGGAAGATAATGACACGATCATTCTATCATAGGAAAGACGCGCCAGGGAAAAGGAAAAACAAGCATAGGTCAATGCAATTATCCTTCAATTTTTTTCAAAATTATAGTGATAGGGACAACCATGGATTAGTTATGGACAGGAGGAATGGACTAATGGGGCATATGGTAGCAGGTCCCATGGTGGGCATAGGTCAAACAAGGATGACACAGTCAGATATTGCAATTTCTTAGATACACCTAATAGGAGAGGTGGTGGATATGGGTTCTATTCTAGTTCTAGTTCAGACCTGTATCATGGTTATCATCATTATCATACTTATAAGAGGTGTGAGAGGGGATAATTTCCATATGGCTTCAAGAAATCCAATCCACTTGCATTCGATGGACAGTTGAAGAAACCGGAAGATGTAGAAGCATGGTTACTTGGAATAAAGAAATTATTTGAGTTTCATGACTATACAGAGAACGGAAAGGTCATGATAGCTATTTTTAGTCTCAAAGGGAAAGAAAACATTTGGTGGAAATATGTGAAGTTTTTTAGAGACATCAAGTCAAAGGATTTGAGTTGGCGTGATTTCAAGAGACTCTTTCAAAAGAAGTACTTGTAAGAGAGGTACTATGATGGTAAGGCCAAGGCGTTATATGAAATGAAGATGGGATCTATGATAGACTAGGAGTACATGACAAAGTTCCTGAAGTTGTTGAGGTATCTATCTTAACTCAAGGATGAAAATATAAAATTTCATATATTTATTAGTGGATTGTCGTTAGCATTCAAGGATCTGATTGAGTATGATGAGCCTCAGTCGCTGGAAGAAGTCATTGGAAATTTGAAGCACTATTATGAAGAATTGAAGCATAACATCAAGTCCAAGTAAGGTTGGAAAGGGAATGACAAGACTAAATGGAAGTGTCCACTGAAGCAAGAAAGACCTAAGGATGCAAGTGAGAAGGAAAATGTTGTTCCTTACAAGAAGTTTAAATAATGTAGTTGAGAAGGAATATGGTCACAACTTGGAGAGTAGAAGAATAGAGGTAGTGGGCCTTTATTGTATTAGGGTGGCATACCTCATATCTACAGTTCTCAAGAGGCACATATAGTTGGGGATGTTGGGTAGAGCATTCCTCATATCTATGCAACATTTGATAACAAACAGGTGGATCACCAGGCATCCATCATTGAGATGGAAGGTAAGCTCTATGATCGAGTTGTTTATATTTTGATTGAACCTGGATCTAATTATAGTTATGTTAATCCTAACTTGGCAGATACATTTGGTTTGAGAAAAGAAGTGCATGTAGAGTCTTGGTTGGTGCAATTAGATTTAGGTATTAAAAAAAGTGATCATATTTGGGTAAGATCTTGTGCATTTGATCTGAATGTTATGCCTACATTAGCACATATGAATGTGCTTCCATTGGAATCATACAATATGCTTCTTGGTATGGATTGGTTATATCATCATAGGACTAAGGTGGATTGTTACGAAAAGTATATTGAGTGCTTTGATGATGATGGAGAGAAGATAATATTGCAAGGTAAGAATAAGCCTACACAGGTGAGAATGGCTACAACTATATCGTCAAACTGTAGTTGCGCTAAAGGGTGTGTATTGTTTGCAATGAATGTTTCTAGTGATAAAGGTAAGGATGTAGAGGATTCATAAGTCTGGAAGAGGTGTCTAGTTTTGCAACAATTTTAGGATGTGTTTCCAGTAGAGATTTCAGAGTTACCTCCTCATAGGGAAGTGGAATTTTCTGTTGAGTTGCTACCAGGTGCAGCACCAACATCAAAGGTACCTTACAGGATAAGCACTCCATAATTAGTGGAGCTGAAGTTGCAGTTGAAGGAAATTCTTGACAAGGGATACATTAGGCCAATTATGTCACCTTAGGGAACACCAATGTTGTTTATGAAGAAGGAGAATGGTACTCCTAGGTTGTACATTAATTAAAGGAATTTGAACAAGGTGACGATCAAGAACAAGTACCCATTAGCGAGGATTGATTACTTGTTTGACTAGTTGAAGGGAGAAGCAGTGTTCTTGAAGATTTATTTGAGATGAAGATATCATCAGTTGTGCATCAAAGAAGAGGATATCTACAAGATTGATTTCTATACTAGGTATGGGCATTATGAGTTTGTTGTGGTTCCTTTTGGTTTGAATAATTCTCCAACTACTTTCATGTGTTTGATTAAAAATGTGTTACGTCCTTATATGAACAAGTTTGTGATAGTATTCATTGATGATATATTGATATATTTGAGAATGAATAAGAGGACCCAAAACACTTAACAATGATATTGAGATTGTTAAGAGAACATCATTTGTATGCCAAACTTAGTAAGTGTAGTTTCTTTTAGACAAAATTTCATTACTTGGGACATGTTGTTTCCAAGGAAGGCATCGCAGTGGATCAAGAAAATATTCAAGCTATCATGGAATGGGCAACTCATAGGAATGTGGATGAGGTAAGATCATTCATGGGGTTAGTTGGTTACTACAAGAGCTTCATCAAGAAATTCTCATGGATTTACAGTCCTATTAAATATTTTCATAAGAAAGGAAAGAAATTTGAATGGACAGAAGAATGTGCAACAAATTTTCAGAAGTTGGAGCAATTTCTTACAAAACACTCGAGTTCTAAAGATTGTAGATCGGGATAAAGAGTTTGTGTTGTGTATAGATGCTTGCAAGAAAGGACTTGGTGGAGTCCTAATGTAGGAGGGATAAGTAGTATGCTATAAATCAAGGAAACTGAATTAGCCCAAGAAGAACTATGTGACTCATGATCTTGGGTTGGCAGCTATCGTTCATGCATTGAAGATGTAGAAGCATTATATTCATAGCATGAGGTTTTTGTTGAGGAGTGATCATAGTGGGCTGAGATACTTGTTTGACCAACCTAATTTGAATGGTGAGAAATCTAGGTGGTTAGCTATACTCAATGAATTTGACTTTGAGATCAGGTATATTATGGGTAAAGAGAATAGGGTTGTAGATGTTCTTAGCAGAAGAGTGCAGGTAAATCACATAGCAGCTATGAGTTTATATGGGACAAATTTACAAGATCATATCTTATAGGTGGGACAACAGGATGACATATATAAAAAATTTAAGCACATGTTACAGAAATAGGGTACATGTGATTAAGATGTGGATTATTTGATGAGGCTCATCAATAGGTAGACTATATGGGTCACAATGCCACTCTCAATCTTATTAAAATTGAATTTTCTTACATTTATTTACATATTTTGTTATATTTTTATTAGTGATAAGGGTGAAGGTGAGTTACTATGTCATGTGGCCTAATATGTATTAAATGCAAGAATTGGAGTCGTTTTGGGTTGACTTACGTGCAAGAACTTGAAATGGGCAAGCAAGAGACATTTTAGGAGATTGGTCTCCCTCCTTAACTCCTCAAATCATCCGAAGATTCCTCCACCATAATTCATCAGCTCAGAGTAACTAGCAACCAAGTAAGCCAAGTTCATTGGAAGCCAAGCTAGTGACAGTTAATAAAGAGTCATTCTTGAGTTAGGGAGACAAGTCTCCCTATTTTCTAGGGAGCTGTTGGGAGCTCCAGTTTTTTGTAAATAAGAGAGCCAAGGGACTCATTAGGATTCAAAATGTTGATATAGACAAGAGGAAATTTGAGCTGAAACATTGTGTCTGTTATTGTTATGTTGTATTTGACATTTTGATGATAATGAGAAATTATACCTTGATCTAGCACTGAGTTGACTCAAAGGGCTGAAGCGCTTGGGTTAGGGTCCAACCCTAGAAATAGAAGTTCCTCATTTTTTATTTGTATTCTTATATTAAAATGATAGTTAGCTACTGAAGTTTATCTATGTTTTGTTTAGCTTAACAAGTATTTGAATTATTTCTTAACCTAGTTTTCATTAGTTTCAAGAGGTAGATCAGTGGTGTAGTAGTGAAGGAAAGTACTTCAGAAAATCTTGTGACAGTGGCCTCTATCTCATCTCCCTCATGGGATCATGATTAGAGGGCCCCACTCTCACAACCCAAAAAACAAAGTTTGTCTTTTGGTCATGGCATAACTTAGGGTTCATTCTTAGTTAGATCATTGTTTATGATTTCTCGGAAGCACCTTTTGTTCTTATCTTGTTTCCTTAAGTTTTTTGTAGCTTAATAGGCATTCTATTTCATAGATATAGTCCTTAGAAATAGATAGATCATCTTTCTCAAATTCAATTCATCTTTTCCATGTTGACATGTAGTGATGCATACATGAAAATAAAAATAGGTTTGGTTGCAAGGGTTGTTGATCTATAGGGAGGAACTCATCCAAACAATTTCACTTAGGCCCTCTCCACCTTCTGCCAAGGCATACCAGCCCATAGTTCTAACCTCTATTTTGTAGCCATCGTGAGCAAGCCACCTTAGGCATATCCAACCTCCTTGGAGTGTTGGGCTTATTCTTTGGTAATGTGCACCTTCCCTACACATTCTATCACCATAATACATCTATCCAACACCTCACCCCTCACCTCACTTTTATTGCCCCCCTAAGCCCTTCAGCTAACTTCCTATAGAAAACTAGGACATCTTGTAGAAAATTAGGACATCTTGTAGCAGATACTTGTAGCAGCCACAATATCTCCTGTAGTAGCCTATTTGACCCTGTTTTGACCAAAGATGGTAGTATAAGAGTAGGTTAGGCCCTCATCTTGGATTCCATGCCTATCAATGCCACTTGAGATCATCTCTCCCATGCCTTCTCCCTCTACAAGATTAGACAAAATAACATAACATTTACATTTATGAATTTAGCAATTAAAATATTATTTTTCTGCAAATGTAAAATGAGATAGTTAGTGCATGTATGTATGAGTCCTAGAATGATAGAACAAATTTCCATTTCCAAATAGTCCTAATACCTAGAGGATTAAGTGAAAGGTTAGCATAGTTCTTTTATGCAAGTAAACAATGTCATTTCCTAGCTATATGATTTATGGTATTTCGTAGCATTTACCATTCAGTAACTTTCATTTCCTAAATAGGCAAGCATTTACTATCTTGCATTAGAACTAGCTTTACATTCATTGTAAGTAGTCAAAACTCCTTCTAGTCAATAGAATATTGGTGTGGAACCCTAGTGGTCTAGCGCACTAGTTGAGAAGTGACATGAGTACAATTTTTCATTTGTTGTTTTTATAGCACTATCACCTCCAAGCTTGTACAAAACCCCAAGTTGATAAAGTAAATTTGGTAGCCCTAGGAGTTGCAACATCCTTGCTACAATACTGAGGCTCATCACTTTTTGGCATCGTTGCTGGGGAGGTGTCTAGGTAGATGTAATTTTTACTTTTCTTTCTAATTTTCATTAATTAGGTATATGTTATTCTTCTTTCCTTTCTGTTTTGCAATTAATTTTGAAAAACACATAAAAGGAAAAAAAATGATTTCATGCCTCATAGGAGTAGAAACAATTTAGGGAAATTTCTGCCAAATACCCCGATGCCATCAGATAGTCAACCTTCCCTCTTCTTCAGTGGCTATCAACTTCCCTCTTTGACTACAAGGGAGTTAGAGGACCCATAATGTGAGCAACCAAAGATCTTTGAAGAGCTTGTTGGGGAAGAAGAAGAAGAAACCATTCCACACACTTACACCATGCCTGAAAACAGAAATAGGACTAAAAAGATAAATGAAGGTGATTTTCCCATTAGAGAGACTAATGGAGATGCTGTGATGAAAAACATAAGCCCCTCTACCCTTCCTCACTTCCATGGCTTTACCTCAGAAGACCCTAATACCTTTGTGTTTGAGTTTGTTGTCATGTGTAGAACTTATGATTATACCTCTGATGACCAAAAGTTGAAGTTGGTCCCATCCACCCTTAAGAATGGAGCCTTGTGCTGGTTCATGGGTTTACTTGGGGGGAACATCACTACCTGGGCTCAAATGTAGCAATCCTTCAGTGACACGTATAAGGATTATTGTAGGTCTAAGGACACTAAAGAGGAAATCTTTAGAATGACCTTAGGACATGATGAATCCTTGGAGGATTATGAGGAAAGGTTCCAACTCAGCTACAAAAGGGCCAGATGCAACCTTAATCTTGAATCACTCAAGTTAGTCCTTCCTAGAGGGATCAGGGAAGATATTTCAGAAACCCTAAACATGTTGACTAGAGCGGACATCTATTATCTATCTTATTATGATATCAAGACCGTTTTCAAAAATCATTCTAGGGCTACCAAAAAGAAGGGTAGGGCCAGTCAAGATTTGGCCAGTTCCTCTTCCTCCAACACATATATCAAGAGTGAAATTGGAAACATGTTGGAAGAATTTAAAAGTGAAATGTTGCATACCCTTTCTCTACAAATGGACATCATGCAGATTAAGAGGAAGTAGAAAGAAGCAGCGTTATTGGGAAATCTAGTTGTTACAGGGAAAAGTGTCTATGTAGAACTGCTAATCCCACTAAGGTGTGGTAGCTACCTTAGAAACAAAAAAATTAAAACTACTTTCATTTTCCTTTATGAAAGATAGATGAGAGAAGAATAAAGGAGACCAACCGCTGTCTTGCGTTTGGTTCCTTGCTTGATTCCTCTCTCTTCTGATAGTCATTTTCTACTTGCTTCCTTGTATACCCAGATTTATAGAGTACCTGTAGAATCAAAGAATCATAACACTATACGAGAACATGGATCTATTATCATAAACAATCTAGGATCAGATGTAAATTGACCATACAAATGCACAAAACATATATTACACAAGAGTATGGAGGAAAACTAGAATAGCTTTATTGATAATCAAGAAAGAGCCAAGAGAGTTACAACTAGTTGTTCTGACCTAGCATCATCCTCTCAGCAAGCAAGCCCTTCCTCACCTCATGCAAAGCTTAGATCACCCAACACTATGATGTTGTATCAAGAAACCAACAACAATTCCTTAAAAGATGCAAAATTCCAGCCTCTGGATCTCTGGGATGAGGGACCCATATATAGATATCTGTAAGGGAGATGAGTTATCTTGTGATTTGATTAGTGTTTTCCCTCTGATAGTTCTTGCTTCCACTTGGAGATTGATGATCTCTTACTCATCCTTGGTCGAATTTGGAGAGGCAAGTGTCACAGGAGAAGTTTCTGGAAGATTCCATGCCTCTCCACCTCACGGATTGACACTGCCATTTGTCTCTTCTCGCCCATCGCATCCCATAGGAGGGATTTTTGAAATGAAACGCACCCACAGAGTGTACTTAGGTGAGATGCAACGCACTTTTCCTATGGAGCAGGTGAAATGATGCTGTTTTGACCAGTTCTGAGTGGTTTTTTATGGAGAACTTCTAGGAGAAGCTGTAATCAGTTGACCTTGTCCTTTAGGGGTTGGAACAACACTTTTAGGGACTTAGGATCCCTTACTTTATGGACGTTTTATGCTTGGGGTTGCAGTGCCCAAAAATGTCTATAACAGTTGCCCCCTAAAGCATGAGGTCGTTAATCTTTTTGATGTTGGTTGAAATGCTTTATCATGAGGGTCCGAAGTTCTTTCAAGCTGGGAGGAGACCTGTAATAAGATACAATACAATACATTATATTCATACTATTTTCATGATCTAGCTGAGGTGAGCATCCCCATGCTCAGCTTTATAAATTCATTTTCATGTACATAGGACAGACAATCGTCTGAGTGTAGACTGATGATTCTGGTAGAGCCATCATCCCTTTGATTGGATGATTATCTATGCAACAATGATGTACATTTGATGTCTTTATTTTCCTCAATATATATCGCAGCCCGGATGGATGAAACTAGATCCGGGGTCTTTAATCTCGTTCGATCTTCACTCAAAGTACAAGTCGATCCATGTGAGAGATGTTTTGGAGTCGAACATGGAAAGACATCACCTGATTACCAGCCAATGATGTAAGCTGTTAACAGGCGCGAGAGGAATCACCGATAATGATAATGACCCTCAAGGTACTGCAGTACAATTCACGTGGTGTGAATAAAGGACTTGGCATCGAACACCACGCAAAATCTTTCGGTCGATGGCCATTGACGTAAACCTGTCGCCGGAAGTGAGAAACTTGCCATTGAGGCATGCAAGCTTCAAAGTACTGAAAGGGGTGTTCCTGGATCAACTTCTTGGATAATGAGCTGATGTCGACAAGAAGCGATCCGTCATAGGAGGGCCTTAATGAATCCCACATCAATGACACGGAATGGAGCAAATGATTTTAATGGAGGTGAAAACAATCTAGTGATATAAGGTTCAGGGTGGCGGTCATGAAAGAATGGAGCGTAAATGTATTGCAGTGGGTGAGACACAGGTGAATTCTCTGAGTGACTTCTCTTGAACATATCGGCGACACTGACGTGATGGATTGGTAGCATTAACCCCAAATGTGGATGGTGTGATGGGACCATGGTGATGTGACCGGTGAATGAAACAACCCAACCCGACTTGGATGCGGAGTGAAAGTGTCATGTTCAAGAGCGACTTGCTACCAACAAAGTTTCTTCAAGTTTTCTTCCCAATTATTTCCCAGTCATTGCTGACCAGTACCTCTTTATTTTTTTCAAGCTTGAGGAGGATAACATATGCTTGTTCTATAATTTGCCCTTCGGGCAAACCCATTGCTATGTTTTAATGAGCCTAGCGATAGTGAAACTCGTTCTTGTCTGCTATGGACAAGTTTGTCGCTATTAGGTTTTAACGAGTTTAACGGCAAAGATAACTTGGTCCTTTTCAATTTTAGAGAGTCTGAAAAAGGGCGTAAAGGAAACTCCAAAAATCCTTTTTCGTCATCTAATCCCTTAAGTCCGAAAAAGTATAAAACAATACAGAAGGGATGAATTTTCGATACTTTTAACGAGCCGAACAAAACAAGTGCTCGATCTTTTTGCGTAATAATCCCTCAGGTCCAAAAATATTAAAATCTAAAGGAGGGATAGCACTTCCGATCCCTTTAATGAGCTGGAGAGGCCAATGGCTCGGCAATCTTTTCATATTTTACGAGTCATTTGAGAAGAGCTTAAAGGAGACTCGTCTTTGAGGAACGAGTGATAAAATTGGGTAGCAGCTGATTCCAGGTAAGGTTTGGAATTTTCCAATCACGACAGTGTTACAAGGATGGCTAGCGGGATCACTCTTCGGAGTTGTTCCTCAAAAGGGGTAAACAATCAAATGGAGGTGAATGATCGACCAATACAGAGTGGAGGTGATGATGGGAACACGAACAAGGCTTTAAACGCTGAAGTATTACATTCACGATGGTTTTTTACCGGGAATTGGTTCATTTTTTATTGAGCTTAAACGCTGGGGGAAACATTTGCTCATTGCTTATGTTTATTTTTTAACGAGCATGAAGTCCGCGTTAAAATTGCTCGATTAATCCAGTCATATAATAAGGATGTCTCATATATAAAAACAACAATTTTTCAAATCTTTGCCCCACATCCTTTCTTTATGCAAGTTAGGAAACGACCAATCCTACGAGTTTAAAGGGTTAGAGGACCTACAAATTAAAAAAATAAATGGTCGCTCTTCACTTGCACGCCAAAAGGTTTGCATGCTCCCAGGTATAAAATAGAGTTTCAAGGTCACCTTCTATTCTACCGACAAGACATTCGTTTTATCAGGAAAGGCCTACCTCTTTCAGGTTACCAAAGATTGTTTTATCTATCCTGCAAACAAAACACTTCTTCGGCGATGCCTACCGAAATAGACAAAGGTGAGTGGCGCAGATGCCTCCACCCACATAAATTTGACAAGGGAATCTTATTCCAGTCCAACCCCCTTTTCCAATCACGGACGGGAGCCTCAGACTAGTCATATATGCCTCGCGGAAACCTACCCTATACCTGAAGTTTTCCTCCCGAAGCAGACCAGGGTGCATGCCCCCTGGGTTTCAGTCATGTCCTCCGAATCACTCGCGCTCATTAGGAGGACGGACTGGGGATTGATGAGACATTCCTTGCGTGAAAAGACCATTCAGGGATGGTATATGACTATTTGCTATGCGTGAACCGGGGAATGAAAGCTGGTCTATGAGCTTGACCACTCTTCCTTCGTGCGGAAAACACATTACTCTAAAGAGTGATGAGACAATGGCTCCCATGCAATAAATATAGTCTCGTCCAAGGAGTAGATTATAATCTAGGGGTCCTTGGACTACCATTACATTCATTTGAATGGTTTTCCCTCTCAATGTTATGGGCACATTGGGAAGGATCCCTAACGGTCGACTCGTTCATTGTCAAAGCCTGTTAGATTTCTCATCTCAGGCAAAAGCGATGGCGAACCAAGCGCTTTCCAAGCAGTCGAGGAAAGGATACTCATAGAAGCCCCTTCATCTATGATGGTACCGGCCATAACCATTCTATATACTTGAGCAATGATTCGGAATGGTACACTAGCCGGTAAACGGGGTCTGCCTAGCTGATTCCAATCGAAGGAAACAACTAGGTTGCTTGGAGGTGGGATTGAATAGACGGCCGGGTACGACTCTGACGAACTTCATTCATGTGGTAAAGGAATGGGTAAATTGCCCCCATGTTCATCGGAGTCTGTGTTTACAAAAAGAATTTGGACGGTGTGATCCTTATTTTCTTCGGTGACTCTATCATCTGAAGATGGAACCTCTGAAGGCAAGACCAGGTCAACTGCCGACCTTTTGACTTTCGTATGGTATGGGTTCAGAAGGTTTAACTTCAATGATAGATGCTTCAGCCGACCACCTGGGCGGGTCAGCCGATTTTCAACTAGTGACGGACTTGGCAAGAGTTTCTTATATCCAGGAGGAAGTCATAACGGTGAAACCGGATGATCGTCCAAAACTCTTTTAGCCTCATCTAAGAAGGGACAATGGTGGATGGCGTGATCGCCTTCACACAGCGTACAAGGAAACTTGCACTTTCCTTTTTGTCCAGGGACTTCACTTTCACTAGTCGACGGTGTGTTTTCAACATGATCATCAGAGGTTTACGACACCAGGTTGTGCAAACGAGGAGACCAGTCCCTTAAGATTCGAGGGATGCAGGGACAATATCTATGATAGTTGTCTCCTTTGCAAATGACACATGGCGATTTAGGCCTAGTCAGTGCAGTGTGTGGATTTTCACTAGACGATGCTTGGTTGCCCCCTTTCGCCTTTGGCTTCTTCTTCTTCTCTTTCTTCTTCTTTTCCTTCTTCTTCTCAGATACTTGATTTTTGGCTTTACCAGCCCCATCAAGCGAAGAGGAAGGAGGAGAGGAAGAATTGGATGAAATAGAGGGTTGGGGGGTACCTCTAGAATTGTCTAGTTGTTGACTCGATTGTTCAGGAATCGCGGTGTTCTGAACGACAGAGGTTGAGAAAAGCCATATGGGCAAACCAATCGTCAATCCTGGAAGTGACAATGTGGCCATGTGAGGTGCACCAACATCTCCCCAAGAGGAGAAGGGACTAGGATTTCCTCCAAGGGGAACTCTTTGGTTGGTGGACTCCATTCTCTCAACCCAAGACCAACGTAGGAAAGGTGGTGATTATTCCGTTTAAAATAAATTTTAGACGCTATGACACAACTTGTTTTTTCAATTTTAAAGAGTCGAGAAAAAACAAAAGATGACTCTAGTCGCCTTCGATTTTTAATGAGCCTGAAGTGACAAGTGCTCAAATGGACCTTTTCCGTTAAGGAGTATGAAAAGGAATAAAAGGGACTGCTCTAGAAATCTATGCAGAGGGATTACCAAACCAATTGCAAAATTGTAGAATACTTTTTACGGTATGGCAGTCAATCTTCTCGAATGCTGTGTTCAGTGCATTGCGATCGATAGGGCGGCAGACACGGCTTCCTAAGGATAAACGATTAAGCCTATTGTGGTCTCCCAAAATATACTCGACGGTACATGGGAGCACAAGTCCGTACTGGCACTTATCGTCTCAAAGTGGAGGAATCACCCAACCAACAGTGAGAACAACAGTTACCAGGCTTTACGATGCTGGAATACGTCTCTAGCCTAGACTTCTAGATGTTGTGCGTTAGGTTCCAAAGCGTTGTTAGATTCATTAAATTTATTTTATAGTTGATCTTGCTTAAGAAATTTGCCTTTTAGGTTCACCGCATGATGTAGATATACAATTCCTAAAATGCAATCTAAGATGATAAACAATCTTTTATCTTCTTTGTGCAATGAAAATCCTAGCTACTAAGGAAAGAAAGACAGAATTCTTTCAACAAAGAGAAAAGAGCACACACTATATGCACTGTCCTAAATCAAACCAATCAAACAGTCTAAATGAAAATGCACATGCATGTATTTGTTTTCAGCCTTCTTAATATGTGAATGATAAAAAGAAATCTAATGCGCAAATCTGAATTACTTTTCAAAGCGACAATTACTAACAAGTTTCTTTTCAAAATCATAATGGAGACAATGACAACACTTTGCGATTTGGAAATGAAAACTTGCTTTCGACACTAGAAAAACTACAAATTCAGATCAAATACAATAGTAACAGGGTAATCGACTATCAAGAGCAATCAGACTCTCTTCTATGACTAAAAACGACACTTGCGACACTTTCAAATCAAGAAACGACAGTACAATTACGTTACTTTTTTGCAAAGGAGAACTGAAAATGACTCAACAAATACACAAAAACATTTACAGTTCTTTGCACAATGGAGGCAGAATATCAGCAAGGAAAGGGGTTTCAAACAGAGGTGTACTGACTACAGGCAGCAAAATTCTTGAATAGATCTGAAAAGAGTGAACAGAAACCAACATTCAGGAACAATGCCTAGTCTGATCAATGCACCTGTAACACAGTGAATTTGAAATGCAGCGCACCTACTACACTTGGGAAGTGCATTGAATTTCAGATTCACAGAACAGAGAGTGCGCTGGGCCAGGGAAGAGACTTTGCTTGGGTTCCGGGTCACAGTTTGCAGTTCAGTTCAGGGATTTTGTCCGAGCAAGTGGTAATCAGTAAATCAACAACAGGGGTAGATCTAAGGAGGCTACTAGAGCCACCACAAGGGCAATTAGAGAGTTTGTAAATCAGTTGTTTAATTCATAAACAAAACCTGGAGATTGACTGAAGCGGCATTTATCTACTTTGCATTTGCATAGCAAATGCAGTTCGAAATCTACCTGGCTCAACTTCAGGTTCCGTCTGTAAGTTTATAAAGTAAACAAATGTAGATAAACAAACAACCTAGTCGATCCCCAGTGGAGTCGCCATTTTGTTACAGGGAGAAGTGTCTATATGCAAACTGCTAATCCCACTAAGGTGTGGTAGCTACCTTAGAAACAAACAAAGTAAAACTACTTTCGTTTTCCTTTATGAAAGATAGATGAGAGAAGAATAAATGAGACCAACCTCTGTCTTGCGTTTGGTTCCTTGCTCGATTCCTCTCTCTTCTGATAGTCCTTTGTTACTTGCTTCCTTGTATACCCAGCTTTACAGAGTACCTGTAGAATCAAAGCAGCATAACACTATACGAGAAAATGGATCTATTATCATAAACAATCTAGGATCAGATGTAAATTGACCATACAAATGCACAAAACATAGATTACACAAGAGTATGGAGGAAAACTAGAATAGCTTTATTGATAATCAAGAAAGAGCCAAGAGAGTTACAACTAGTTGTTCTGACCCAGCATCATCCTCTCAGCAAGTAAGCCCTTCTTCACCTCATGCAAAGCTTAGATCACCCAACACTATGATGTTGCATCAAGAAACCAACAACAATTCCTTACAAGATGCAAAATTCTAGCCTCTGGATCTCTAGGATGAGGGATCCATATATAGATATCTGTAAGGGAGATGAGTCAGCTTGTGATTTGATTAGTGTCTTCCCTTTGATAGTTCTTGCTTCCACTTGGAGATTGATGATCTCTTACTCATCCTTGGTCGAATTCAGAGAGGAAAGTGTCACAGGAGAAGTTTCTGGAAGATTCCATGCCTCTCCACCTCGCAGATTGACACTGCCATTTGTCTCTTCTCACCCATCGCACCCCATAGAAGGGATTGTTGAAATGAAACGCACCCACAGAGTGTACTTAGGTGAGATGCAACGCACTTTGCCTATGGAGCAGGTGAAATGATCTTGTTTTGACCAGTTCTTAGTGGTTTTTTATGGAGAACTTCTGGGAGAAGCTGTAATCAGTTGACCTTGTTCCTTTAGGGGTTGGAACAACACCTTTAGGGACTTAGGAGCCCTTGGTTTATGGACATTTTATGCTTGGGGTTGCAGTGCCCAAAAATGTCTATAACACTAGTGTCTATGTAGAGCTGCTAGTCCCACTAAGACGAGTAGCTATCTTAGAAAAAAACAGATTAAAGTTACTCTTATTTTCCTTTATGAGAAGTACATAGGAGAAGATCAAAGAATACCAACCTCAATCCTTCGCTCGGTTCTTTGCTTGTTCCTTCTCCTCACCGACCGGTCTTTGCCGCTTCTCCCTTGACCACTCTGCTTCAAAGAGTACCTGTAAAGTCAAAGCAGCATAATACCTTCAAAGTGCAGAGATCTACAATCATAAACAATATAGGACCAGATATATATTGACCACAAAAATGCATATACCATCAGACATACAAGAATGTGGAGGAAAAATTGAATAGCTTTATTAATATGAAGATTAGAAGAGAGGATTACAACCCATTGTTCTGACCCAACGCCATCCTCCCAGCATGAAAGCCCTTCTTCACCTCATGAAAACCTTAGATCACCCAACACTATGATATTCCACCAGGAAACCAATAGCACTTCCTTACAAGATACAAAATTCTAACCTCTGGATCTCTGGGATGAGGGATCCATATATAGATGATTGTAGGGAGGTGAGTCAGCTTCTGGGATTTTGATTAGTGTCTTCTCTCTGATAGTTCTTGGTTCCACTTGGAGATTGATGATCTCTTACTCATCCCTGGGTGAATTCAGAGAGGCAAGTGTCACAAGAGAAGTTTCTGGAAGATTCTATGATCATCCACCTCGCAAATTGTCTTTGCCATTTGTCCACTCTTGCCCATCGCACCCTACAGAAGGGCTTATCAGTATGCATCACACCCTTTACACTGGGTAGGTGAGATCCATCGCACCCTTAGCAATGAGCAACCTGTATGGTCCATTTTTGACCAGTTCTGAGAAGTTTCCTATGGAGAACTTCTGGGAGATGATATAATCAGCTGACCTTGTTCCTTTAGTGTATGAAACAACACTTTTAGGGACTCAAGAGCCCTTGGTCTATGGACATATATGATTGGGGTTGTAGTGCCCAAAAATGTCTATAACAGTTGCCCCCTAAAGCATGAGTTCGTTAATCTTTTGATGTCGGGTGAAATGCTTTATCATGAGGATCCGAGGTTTTTCGAACTAGAAGGCGACCTATAATAAGATACAATACAATACATAGTCTTCATAATATTTTCATGATCTAGCTGAGGCCGGCATTCCCATGCTCAGCTTTATAAATTCATTTTCATGTACATAGGATAGACAATCGTCTATGTAGTAGACTGATGATTTTGATAGAGCCATCATCCTTTGATTCAGATGATTATCTGTGAAGCAATGATGTACATTTGATGTCTTTATTTTCCTAAATATATCACAGCCTGGATGAAGGATGAAAGTAGATCCGGGTCTTCAAACTCGTCCAATCTTCACCTGAAGTACAAGTTGATCCATGTGAAAAATGTCTGGAGTCGAACATGGAAAGACATCGCCTGATT